>UYYA01003882.1:98091-243673 GCA_900624975.1 Angiostrongylus costaricensis | reverse complement strand
GTTGTTCGTCTCGACGTTGCAGCTTCGCCTTCGTACAACAATCATGGACCATCGACTCGGATCATCGGCTCTGAGGAAGACGAAGACGTCGAAACGTTAGCCGAAAATAAATATATTTATCAACCTCGTGCAAACTCCTGACATTGTTTTTCCGACTGGGAGTTCTGTAACACCGAGTGATCTGTCATCCTGAATGCGTAGAGACCAAGGTTCTGACGCATGCATTTAGACAGAAAGAATTGTGTAGTCGAAAAGGCGGGAACGTTACAGGGTGTTCTTCGTTCTTTTCGCTACATCCTCGATGCGCCTTAAAGCTCCCTAAACTGCTCGCTTCCCCCTACCGAAGCCCGGAGCTACGTCGTTCATTATATTGATTTCCCGACCTAGATAGACGTATCTGGAGCTTTCAAAAATATTCATTCCTCGTGAATGCGCATACGAAACCAATCCGTTCGTCGTGAATATCGCTGTGCAAGGTTTGGTTGGAGGTTAATATTTCCACAGGCGTTATCAATGTCGGAATCATTCGTTCCGTTTGCTTAATGCGTGATGTTATAAGAACGATGTCATCGGCAAAGCAAAGGTGGTTTAATTGCTGGCCGTGGATTTTCAGTCGCATGTTGTCCCATTCCATCGTTCGCAAGACGTTCTGGTGGATGGCAATAAATAATTTTGGCGAGATCATATTACCTTGCTAATCTCTCTGAAATGGTGATATCTTTGTTGTAGATTTGATTTGCTCACGAAGATTCATTACATACCAAAAAAGACACCCTTCCAGGGCATCTATGTCTGCTTCTATCTCAACTGAGTCAAAAGCTTTCTTCGAATCGATGAAAGCGGGACAAAGTGGTCTCTCGTACGCTCGTGATACTGCTGAGTTTTGTTGCCGTGTGGATATGGCCTACTGCACTGAATCCTTTTCGAAACCCTGCTTGTTCACACGGCTGTCCCTCTTCCAGTGCTCTGTCAATTCTGTTTGGGATGACTCAAGCGGAAAATTTGCAGACGACAGACAGCAAGCAGATTGGCCGATAGTTGCCGATATCGTGCAGGTTACCCTTCTTGAACAATAACACAGTCTTGCTGGTCTTCCACTGAGTAGAGATCCGAGTAGTATTCGTGAATGATTTCCTCCATTGCCTTTCTGGACGCTGTAACTGTTTCGTCTGGGTGCCGGAGAGCAATCATTTTGCTCTTGTAATTGGCGAAGCTTCGGTGTGCTTTGCGAATGTTTTCGCACCCTCTGCAGCTTCGGCCATTACTGCTGCTCTTCTCACTCTAAGATCTTCTTTTATCGCCTCTCTGCATTGTTTTGCAAGTTCGGACGTTAGTTCGTGGTTGCCAGCAGCTCGTGCGATTCTACGCTGGCGTATCAGCTCGAGTGTTTCTGGAGGTAGACGTCTCTTGGTGACTTTCGAACTCTGAGCTTTCATAGCGCTGGCTTGAAGATGTTGAATGGGCCGATCGCATTCTTCGTCGATGTTATTGACCACGGCATCTTTCCAACAGCCGACTAATGAAACGAATAAATCCCAGTTTACGGTGGTTTTGAGACTTCGGCTTCGGAATTTAGCGGTTTTTTCTCCTATAGCATGTCGGTTTCCGGAAGGAACAACGACATATCGATACTCCTTTATTTGATATGAGTGAAGGAAGACATGATTATTGGGAAGATTTGAGAAGTAATCGTCAATGAATTTCTATATTACCTTCTGGAAGCTGTAACTGTTCTAGCTGAGAAATCGAAGGGCCATTATCCTGATTTTGCAATTGGCGAAACTTCGACGGGCCGAATGATTTCTCCAGTCTCTACAACTTCGACCATAACTGCTTCTCTTCTCTCTTTAAAATATTCTTTTATCGCCTGCCTGCAATGCTTTGCAAGAGCGGAGTTAAGTTAGCAGTTGCTTGTAGCTCGTGTGTTTCCCACAGTTGCTTATCAGCTCGAATGCTTCTGGAGACAGAATCTTTTGGTAGCTTTCGAACTCTCTGTTTTCATAGCCAAGATATAAAGATATTGAATAAGCAGCTCGCACTCCTCGTCACTGTTGGGACGGCTCGTTGCTATAGGAATACCAAGTAGTTAAGACGATTCGGTCAGAATTAGCTGCTCGCTTTTGTATGCGCCACACGGGACTTCTTGTAAGTAGTAGTCACAATGCCGGACAACTCAAACTTGGGTAATTAAACAGTTTATCATAATTATACAACAATTATAGCATAACAGTACAACTGTACAATTAATGCAACAGTAATACAGGTAATGAATGCGCGCAGCCTAATCACTGGTGTTCAGGTTGCTTATGAGTGAAGAGATTGGTATATGACTTTAACTACATGAGATGGATGTGAGGCACGAATACGGTGACTTGGACAGCATTGCTGTGACATTAGCTAGCTAACCGTGGAGCCGTTTATATACCTTTTGCGCTGGGCGGAGTCAGACTACAGTAGGGAGAGTCGGGCTACAGTTGGATGAAAGACGGGTGCTGGAAACATTTCTCAAGCATTGCAATCTGATAGGGCGATATTCAAAGCCTAGGACCGTATGTGCAGATATTTTACGAGATTGGCGCCAGCGAAATGTTAGACATACGGCTATCAGATCGTCTTGGAGAGAAGGTCATGGGAGAAACATTTGGAATGTTTGAAAAGATTTGAATTGTTTTACATAGAGAACATTTCAATATTCGTGAAGAATGTTCTCTATAGAATGCACTCCTCGTCATTGTCGAAAGCGGCATGTTTCCAGCAGCCCTTTATTGAACTGGATAAGTCCCAGTTTAGTTTTGGGATTTCATTTTTTGAATTTAGTGGTCTATTCACCCTTCTAGAAAAAAATAAAATCTTAAGAGAAAAAGGCAAAGGCTTGATCATGTATAGAAATTTCAAGCAACAGCGACATAGTTAGGCTAAACATTTTATTTACTATGCGGTTCTTTTCGCTCTGAAACTCTACACTGGAAAACTCACACGTCCAACGTTAGCAAAAGGGCTCCTGCAATTATAGGTTACCCTAAATAGTCATGTTCGTTATAATAAACTCGAACAGCCGCTAACTCTGCTCATTCCAGTTTAATCGGTGGGTCTCCATGTTACGTTTTTCAAACCTTCTTTTGAACCCAATCCCAGCGTTATAGTCTCCAATGATAACCTTAAAGAATGTATGATTTTCTCTACAGAACTTCTCCAAGTCCATATAGAACGCTTCAACTTTCTCTTCTTAATGTCGTTGCGTAAAAGACGAAGATTGTCAAAGCCGGTATTAATCCACATTTTTTCAACTGTAGACTTCCGATTCGGGATGTTAGTTGTTCAAATAGATTGATGTTCATGGCCAAACTCTCGTTGGCGAGAATGCCGATGCCGCCGATCCTCTACTGTCGCTTGTTCCGAGGAATAGTTCTTTTCCTGTGTCATAGGCGGCGTTGAATGGGTGGTTTCATATCATTTCGACCAGTCCAATGATGTCGTACCTTATTCTTCTTGCTTTCATGATCAGGTCTTCTATCGAGAACTCAAATGCAAGTGTGCATGTATTGCAGGTACAGATCATCACCTTAGTCCTTTCCGAATTAGGCAGCTTAGAATGGTTTTGTGGTTTTAGCAGCCTCTCCGTGCTTATCCTACTCAAGGCTGTCGTATTGGATGCTCTTTCTTGGTCAGGAGAATGAGGCCCGTTTATTTTACTGTGTTTAACCTTTCCATGTCCTCTTATAGCTTGTTGTTCTCTGAACGTGTGGGTTGGGTTTACTCACGGGTGGCTTGCTAGTCTCTGCCAGAGTAGGCAAAGAGCTTGCTTGTTGAAGGCAACTTCTAACCGCCTCCCATACAGTTTCCTGCTACTTTATTCCAGGCTTTTGCTTGAATTGATTAGTAGAATAGAGCCCGCATAAACGTGGGCACACCCACTCATGCATGTATGAATACGTCTTCATAAATATATGTGCCAAGTCTGTGTAGGCAAAAGCAGTATATGGACGCCGTGGATCCACTTGCGTCTCAGGAAAGAAAAAGTCTTGTTTGCTCCACGATTAACCCCTTATCCGCTCCCAGCGAAACGTTGCCTCGCGTTCAGCCGGTATGGGCCCCCTCAATGAAGGAGATCCGTGGATTAAACGTACTACGGTTTAAAATTAGTCGTGCTTCGATCGGAGTGAAATAAGACTCCATTTCTTTCCTAGGCTTAAGCGGTAAGAGTACATCTAGTGCATTGGTTAGAGGTACCCTGCAATGTGGACATAGTGGTTTGTTCGATCTCTCGCTTAGAGCGAACCAAATTCACCATTTCTTCGGAATTCGCAAATTAGCACCAAATTTGTCTGACGTGCTACAAAAAAAAACAGTGCTTTAAAGCGTCGATAGACCCCGAAGGTCGTTCTTAGGTAAGATGTTCATTCAATCACCTCTACGACGCTTCGAATGAAGTTGAATGCACGTAGCTTCTATAAAAAGATGATCGGACCGAACCCTTTTTTATCACTAAGTACTAAATTTACTGAAAAATATGGACAGGTTTCCATCAATTGTACTTGCAAGTAACCGATTACGTCGAAGAGTGGATAATTTTTATAATTCACAGTCTAAACATTCAGGACTATCCTACTTCGTAGTATTTAGATCCTTATAGATTTAGACTCTTTTTTTACTGAAATTTTCCTTCTCTTCTCTCAAAAATTACTTTACCCCCTAACTTCCATTATTCTGCTCTTCTCATCATATTACAGGCTGTGTTGCAAAAAACTTTCTTGTCTACTTCGCTTTAATTCAGTTCCTAGGCGTAAATTTTCTCTATTCTGTTTAATCTATTTCACTTTGCTAAACATGTTCACTTGCATCGTCATTGATAGAGCACTGTTCTGTTGGTTAATCACAGAAATCTGCCATCGTGGGAGAATCCTAATCGTAATGAAGCAGTTGAATTCACCCTCTTCCAATTGGACTTTTCCAATCCAGAAGGACAGTGACGGACATTGACTAATGCAGAGGAACAGACCGGTAAGGCTATCTCAAAGTTCGGATGCTGCGGTCAACTAGCATTTAACGCGTCAATGGTAAGGTAACGTAAGACGAACAGATCGTCAGGTCGCTTCCGAACCCATACACAATACCAACTACTTCCACTGAAGACGGTTTCTAGACAACGCAATGAATGCAGGAACTCTGATGAATTTATCGGCGGTTTTTCTATAAAAATATCGAAAGGGTAAAATTGTTTTCAGAATATTTTTAAAATGACTAAAGGAGGTATATCACGTAGAAAGATTGTCACTCAATCAAGAAAATAATCGGCGTCGGAATTTCACTCTTTCAAATCGTTCTAACTCCTTCTTCGCTTTTAATCGAAGTATTCCTTTTCGCTCAACAAAATCTAATGATGATGAGTGCACAGATGACGCAGCTCATCCAGTACAGTATTCTACCACAATTTGTTCCCTTAATGCACCATTTAAAGACGGAGTGTGTTACGAGAGCAAGAATGTAATCACACCCACTAACTGCTGTAACTAATCCGTTACCAAAACAAAGGCAAAAATAGACAACGACGCTCATAATTTTGTAGTCATCCGAATTACAACAATGTTCACTAGGACTGATATCATGTCATAATGGCAATCCACCAAATATCTAGTTACATTCTATTCGAAACAACGTTTCCTGATTATAATAATATTAATGTGTCGTTTTCTTGTTCAGCAATCGCGAGGTTTCTAAACAGCATACATTTACTTCCATAGAGAAACACAATACAATACAACGCCAACTGACGTTTCGACAGTGTCGCCTTCTTCAGAGCCTGGAAGGGTATACTGATATACCATATACTAGGCCAAACGCTTCAACAACACTTACGAAAAGACGAAAGACTCTTTGGTAATTACATGATCAACAGCTTCTCGAAAAACTTACCGCTTTTTTCGTGACCTCCAATGAGGAAGTTTAGAACAGCTGATTATAGGCGCATATGATTGATGACTGCACCACCCCACATCAGAAATTGATGCGAACATACGGGGTCAGGTCGTATATGACCTCCAGGCATTCATCCCTGCTATTCAATGTAGGGTTTTTGGCATTTATCCAAAAAGCCCTCAAGAAGTTTTCGTGCTGGTGTTTTGGTCTCCTGTGCAAGGATATTGACTTTTACTTCAAAATTGTCTCCGCTATGCTCTTGTATCACATGCGTGCTTAGTGAGGTACTTTGTCTTAGTTTCCATTTGCCATCTAGGTGTTTTTTTATACGGATACACAAAGGTCTTCCCGTTTCGCCAATGAAAACTTCTTGAGGCTTTTTGGATAAATGCCAAAAACCCTACAATGAATAGCAGGGACGAATGCCTGGAGGTCATACGCGACCTGATCCCGTATGTTCGCATCGATTTTTGATGTGGGATGGTGCAGTCATCAACCACATGCGACTCTAATCAGCTGTTCTAAACTTCCTCATTGAAAATCACGAAAAAGCGGTGGGTTTTTTGAGAAGTTGTTGATCATGTAATTACCAAAGAGTTTTTCGTCTCTTTGTAAGTGTTGTTGAAGCGTTTGGCCTAGTAGATTGTATATCAGCATACCCTTCCAGGCTCTGAAGAAGGCGATACTGCCGAAACGTCAGCTAGTGTTGTATTGTATTGTGTTTCTCTATGGAAGTAAATGCATGCTGTTTAAAAACCTCGCGATTGCTGAACAAGAAAACGACACATTCATATTCCAATGCCGAGGTTAAGAGAAAGTCGATCCTGGGAACTATAATAATATTCATCTTTGTATCTCACACGAGTTGAAATACGCCAAATATTGGTAAACAGGATTTTTCGGAACTTCGTGACAGTGCAAGACGTTCCAGAACACTAAATTTTTAAAAAATCTTATTTCTACCTGTTTTGAAAGGATGTGGCCGTCACATTAATTAATACTCCTGTAATGAATGCTTCATTAATCAATGCTCATCGGAAGCCAAGTTGTTTTCTAACGGATTCAAGCTTCGTTTTTCCTTTATCTAAACGGTAGGGATATGCCTATCACAAAAATTATTATATCTGATGGCGATTGTTATAAAATACGATCACCTAGGAGTTTTCTTCGAAGTTTCTCTTAATTACAGGTGCAGCGCTGCGAGAAAGTCTACACAGCACAAACCTTCGCAGCCACTCGCTTCGGATCGGCCAAATTTAAAACGTACAAGGTACGTCACGATACTTAAAGACGTACAGTAAGCTATACCGGAAGAGAATAGACCACAAGAAGGAGGATATTACGTCATTCATGGGCGCGGAAATCCAGCAGAAGCAAAATCGTTTTAACCAAAAAATTTTCAAAAACCCATAATTTTGCTGTGAAAACGAAAAAATAGAGTTTTAGAAACGAAAACTTGAAAGTTAGGTTTTTATAGGTCGTTCTATTGCTAAGCTGTTGCTGATTTCGGTTTTCAGTCATCAGATGGTTATTACGAAGGCGATAGTCATCATCCGTTCACAATGCCGTCGAACTATGGGTATTCGAAGTAAGCTGGCGATGCACTGTTGTTATATGGGATTCTTCGATGATCTTCATTAGACTGTTCTTCTTAAGACTGTTTGGTTTTCTGAATGCGGTTTCTCGTGTGACGCCGATGGTAGAGAAGAACGACAAAGACACTGACGCTCAAGGGGCGATTGTGGAGTTTTCGGAAGATGAGAAGGTAGGATACGCAAGTAAAATCTCTTAGAGAATTGCATGAAGCAATTTAAGGGCCGCAATAGTTTTATATGCCTAAAGGTTCGCTTGTAAAAGGTGACTGGTTTTTATACGTATTGCTCTCTATCCATATGGAAATCCTCTTGATTCATTAAAATTGAACATTAGTGTCGACTGTTGGAATTTGAAGAAAAATTGAAAAAAAAGAGAATCACTTTCAAGTGAAGAAAACAAAGCGATTAGACAATCGCCTGTGACTGGAATGTGCATCACACGACTTTCAAGCAGTATGAATTCAACTTCGGCGCACCTACTTAGCCAGAAATGATAGTCGAAATATCTCAAAAAGTACTGATATCTAAGTCATTCATTTGAACAACGATAGCCTTTGGAAATATTAAAATATGCAAGTTGGTAGTAAAATTTGAGGAAAGTTATTTTAATTCTAGGCACGACTTATGAAGGATACTCAAGGAGAAAGCACAGCTAATGAGATCGTGGACTATAACGCACATAGAGACAGTTGGTTCCCACTTGGAGCTTTCATTCATTCAAATCGTTCGCGAGCTCTTTAGATTGCATATCTTTGGAGCTAAATTAGGCAGCTTTCCTGAATCATTTTTTGCATATAAATTCCACTATGTCGTCAAGCATCACATTCTTATCCTCTTAAATCGTTTCATGGAAGATACAAAATAATTGAAAAAAGCAATAGTCCGTGACACTGGGAAAAGTTTGCAGTGTAATGTGGTAACAGTATTTTTTCTTCTTGTTGGGAACTCATCTTTTTACACCGTGTAACAGAGTATAAACTATCACTGTACTTAATAAAAACAATATCCTTATGTGATCATAAACTTGCTTACTTGCTCGGATAGTTGGATGGCCCATTCTCACTGGTTGTGAGGTCTCCAACACAGTCTCCACTTTTCGGAGTTTTGCTGATCTAGCCACTGTGTTTCCATGAAGTCCCGAGGTAAGCCAGGCCAAAGTCTGCTTCAGATCGTCACCACCACAGGCAGTCGACCTTGTCGATCAGGGAGAGGTTTGCCACCATGAAACAAATTTGGTGTCAGGACGTGTCCTGGTATTGATTTGCTTTTAGCTGATCTTCTTGGTGGAAACGCCAGACCACTTCTCAGCTTGGGAGACTCTGCCGAGGGATGTAGCCGCCACTTGACATCGCAGCCCGACACCCAGGAACACTTCCCAGCCACGATGAAGCGGTAAACCGTTGGGAGGTGATTACAAACAAATGGTGATTATGAACACATGCAGGAAGCCGCACTTCTTCAATCAATACGAATCAAATGTAGTTGGGTTTTAAAATAAGGAACGTTAGGTGCATAATTAAAGGATGATGCCTTGCCATTCTTAAATGAGTTATTATAGCGCTTAAACGTGTTAATTCCCTCAAATGTTTTGTTAAATGCCTGTAAATGAGGCTGTCGTTATGATTTTTCATGGTTTTCAATTATTACGTGAACAGTTTCTTATCACTACAGCTGTCGACGAAAAGTCAGAAGTGATTAATGAAGAGTGAAGGAAACACCGTTGTTCGCTTGGTCGAAATTGTCTAATAAATATTAAAATTAGAGGCAGTTTTAATTTCTCTATTTTGTCACATTAATTCAGACAAATGCGAAGATGTGTGGAAAGATTTGCCGAGATTTTCGTTTTTTCGAAGATTGTAGGCAGTGGAAAGAGGCGAAATGAGAAGCTTTGTGGAGAGCGTTTAAGTGATGTGACGACACTAGCAATCTTTAGACGAATATTTTCGCCTTTTAACGCCATCGTTTTGACGTTAGTTAGGTGGTTTTATTCTCCAAGATTGAGCATTTAGAAATGTTTTTATCAGAACAACAAATTTCATCTAGAATTCGAAACCAAAAGTAAAAGTATGAAACGGATGGACAAACTCGTTTTGACGAGAACGCCTTCGTCGCCGAATCTCTACTTTCGCATGCTCCGAGGCTCCAGTGTCATAGTCGGCGTCGAATGGCCGGCGTTATCTCATCTCGGCCAGGACGATGACGTCTTACCTTGTCCTTCTTGCTTGAATGACAGAATGTTTTACCGAGGGCTCAGATGAGAGTGTGCGGCCATTGTTGGTGCACATCTTCACCGTAATCCTTTGCGAATTAGGCAGTTGAGAATGGCCCTGTGATTTTAGCAGCCTCTCCTTACTCATCCTACCCGAAGCTGCCAAATCGGGGACTGGACTCTTTCGGGGTCAGAGAAATGAGGCCCGTTTCTTCTACCGTGCTTGGTTTTTTGACACTCACGCATAGCTTACTGAGCTCTGAACATGGGGGTTGTGTTTACCCACGGGTAGCTTTCCAGTCTTTGTTAGAGTAGATAAGGAGCTTATTTGTCCAAGGAGACTCTTAACCGCCACCCATACACTTTACTATCACTTGATTAAAGGCTTTGGGTCGAATTGACTGGTAGAATACAGTCGGCATGAAGGACAATACATCCACGCACACATGTATGACTTCTCCTCGTAAATACAGGACCTGTGTGCCAAATTGGCGTTGCAAAAACGGAAAGCCCATCCCTTGGATCCACCTGCGTATCAAAAAAGCAAAAGTCGCTTTTGATCCGCTATTAAAGCCCTATCCGCCAGCTGAGGACGCGCCACGTAGCCTCGTGACTAATCGGCTCGAGATGCTCATATCAGGGTGATTCGTAAGTACCTTCCTTTAACAAAAAAGGAAAAAGCTCTCGCCGTTGATCTATCCCTGAGAAATGTGCCATTTGTTAAACATCGATAGAGATGATTGAATGAGTATCTGGTCCTACAATGACTTGTGGTGGCCTACCGAAGGATCGACTCAGTGCTGCTATCCTCCCATGCAAGTCTGGTAGCAATTTGCCGACCCCGGAGGAATGGAAGACTTGGTGAACCACGGGCACGGATCGATCCCCTGTTTTTGTTGTACGGCTCCTCCGACCACTGCTCCACACGTGCCCATCCTCGATGTTTGTCTTTAGAGAAAAAATTATGTTCAACGAGGATCCCATCAAAAATTGGATTGTTGGAGAGTATAAAATGATTGTGGCTGCTTTGAGAAGTCTTCATCTTTTCGGACTTAACATCAGAGATGACCATTTGGTCAGCTATCATATCAATTAGTTTACTGTTTTCGAATGCACCGAACTGACTGTCAAAAGTTTGCTAATCTGTTAGACACTCTTAATGAGATAAATTCTATTCCTATTTTTTAACTTATTATTTACTAGCTACTCTTTTTAACGGCAGGGTATACATTGTAAAATATTACTTCAATGAAGCTGAGATATTTGCAAAACTCCGGACCGCAGGTGTATGCGGTGGGGAGCGAACGCGCTATTGTCCTTTCCGGGGAGTAGCGCGTTCACCACCACACCACGCGAGTCCTTCGTTTCGCCTGCCTCTCAGCTAGTCTTATCGATCTTTTGCCATCAGTAATCACCAATAGCGTTCGTTCCCCGCCGCATTCACCTGCGGTCCGAAGTTTTGCAAATATCTCAGTATCATTGAAGTTCTATTCCTACTCTCTAAATCTCTGTGATGTTCTTCTTAAACATTAAGAAAGAACGAGAACTGTTTTTTTTTCCATTTATATACAAGGTTTTAAAATGGAACAACTTTCGTGATGCTAGTGCTAACCAAAAATTTTTTACTTGAACAGTCTAATTTCTTTTTCAGCTAAATGAATTCGTGAGTGTAATCTTCGTTGGTAATCAGAACCAACCACAGCCAGTCTAGGATTTCGTTGGTGTTGATATCAAAATGTATCAATCAATGCGCGTGTTATAACGTAGAATTGATAGCACTGTTAAAGTGCCTGCATTCTATAAGGAATGAGGGAAATTTCATGCGCCACTTGATTTCGGTGACTCTTTGATCTTTTCAAAAGCGGTGCTGACTTTTCATTTAAAGGAATAGTGCTCCATAAAATGCAGAGCATTTTCGGCTGACTTATCTCATTTTCACCCAAAGGTTTACTTCCTCATCGTAGCTGGGAGGTGTTGCTTGATGCAGGGTTGCGAAGTATAGCGGGGAAGTCATCCCCTGGCAGAGTCTCCAGAGCTGAGAAGGAGTCTAGTGTTTCCATCAGGAGTCCCAGCTAGGAGTACATCAATACCAGGATCCGTCAATCTCCTGGTACCAAACTAGCTGTATGGTGGCCAATCTTTCTCTGATTCACAGGAACTACGATTGCTTGTCGTGCTGACGGCCTGGGGCAGATTTTGGCCAGGCTGACCTCGGAACTCCAGGGAACCACAATGGATAAGCCAGCAAAACTCCGATAAAATGGAGATTATACTGGGGCCCGCACAGCCAGTGAGGATGGGCCATCCAAGTACCCAAGTAACTAAGTATCTCATTTATACGTTCTAGAGTTAACTATCACATAATGTGGTTTGTTAAACTTTGTTGAATTTGCCAATATACTGTAAACCGAAGTCCGGGCGAACTTGATCACCGAAGTCGAGACGAACTTAATGCAAGCTGCCTGTCCCTTCCTTTCATTCCAAACACAGCTTCTATTCACCAATCAAATCACTTCTCTACTGGCACACTTCTATTGCTTCCTTTATTGTAAGCTTATCAGTTTATCAGTTTATGAACAAACACCCAAATTGGCGAATAAGTGTATACAAGTAAGTTCTTTCTCTTCTTGAGCAGGTTCTGCCAGATCCGATTCTAACGCTTCCTGTTTGAAATATTCGGCCACCAATTTGTTTTCTGGGAAATCGATCGTCTTCGAAAGTTTGCACTATTTGGAATGAAATTGACACATCTCGCACAGGAATTCATGAAGTCGGGTTGGGAGGCAATTGAATGTGTTGTTCTCAGAGTGCGAACGACTCAAGCAAATATAGCCAATTCCTGCGTTCCTCGCTGTCATTGTTGTTATCGTCGTCAGTCCACTCACTTTTACTCTCATTGACCTATCTTTGTCCTTCATGAGAATTTATATCCAGTAAAAAGAGAACCGCAAACTGTCATCTTATATATGACTTCGTTGTCTTCGTCGGCATCATCGTCGTCGTCAACGTCGCTATCGTGTAGGGTATAAAGTCCTTCGGACATATTTTAGTGAACTTCATCTGTGACTTATTTCAAGTGTAGTAAACGTTCTCCTTTGAATCATCAACATTTTTTCTGAATCTAATAGCTACTTTACTGTCACTTTGACCAACATAAATGCAAAGGTTTCGAAATTTATTTTGTTTCTGTTTTGACCTTACATCTGTAACAGTACCAAAGCATCCTGATGGCATATAGGTGAAAGTACACCGTATCACTGACTTTGTTATTTACAGATTTGGTTTCCAGTCTTCATACAGTAACTAACTGTTCATTTACATGCAACAAATGGAGGTGGTTTTTAATGTGCGCTTTTCCTTCGCTACAAAACCCTCCAACTAGCAAATAGTACAGTGGCAACCAACAACGTCTGTTAAAGCATTTAATAGGTCTAGAATTTAAAAGAAAAGGCTTTTCTACGTCCTACTAATTAGCTCCATGTTCTTGTCTGCCCACTGTTTTTTCAGCGAGCATGAATTTTTATTTTCCATGAGACAGCAGGCGATTATTGTAGACAGGTAGGATGCCGCTGATTAGAGTCGCATATGGCTGATGATTGCACCACCCCAGATCAAATATCGTTGCGAAGGTATGGGGCGAGATCACGTGTGACCCTGGGCGTTCTTCCCTGCTATTCAAAAAGGCTTACCGCAATACAGTAATGGTTACTGTAGAAGCATTTTTAGCATTAATAAACGTCGTCTAACACACTCTCCAAACCTTTTTCATACACGAAAAAAAATTCTTGTAGATCGGATATTTCAACTGCTTCTAATAAAACACGAAAGCGTAGACGGCTATCTAAACCTTGGCGGCTCGTTTACGTCATATCCTAGGGATGACCGAAAGCAGTTAGTGAGTGATAAGATTTGATCAACCTCGGGCTGGACTGTCATTGAAAAAATACATGTTGATTAGTGATGCCGATGTTAAAGGAAAGGCGGTTTTGAAACACAAGAAAACTTCGACATTTATACTACATTTCTATTGCAACGCTCACTGCTGCATCCATCAAGGCGTAAAGTTCATAACATAACTGAATTTACGCCTTGATGGATGCAGCAGTGAGTTCCTGCAACTTCCCGTTTGTTATGACCGTATTCAGAGCACTAACCTTTCTCGAACACTTCACTTTCCATTATTGCTGAACAGGCTTGTGTTGTTTGCTCTTTTACTTTTTAGCCGTTCAATCATCAATTTTTGGATATCTTGTAGTAATAAGAAAACAAGTGATAAGGTTTGGCTGCGGTGAACAAAGATTTATATTTAATCTATGGCCTGCACTAACATTTAGTTACTTGGTGGTTTCTTGGGCGGCTGGTCCTCACGAGTAGGACTGAATCATAGAGCATACTCCACTCGCTTCCATACTCCATTTCAATGGCAGGGCATTAATCGAAATACAACCACAAGATTGCGGTGGGAAACGAATGCGCGCCATTGTCCTTACCGGGGAGTAGTGCACTTCACCACCACACCATCCGGGTCTTTTGCTTTGCCTGTCTCTTAGCATTATATACAAGAACCACAAGATTGCTGAGATGTTTTGCAAAACTCCGGACAGCAGGTGTCTGCGGTGGCGAACGAACGCGCTATTGTCCTTTCCGGGGTGTAACGCGCTCACCACCACACCACGCGGGTCCTTCGTTTCGCCTGTCTCTCAGCTTGTTCTATCGATCTTTTGCTATCAGCAATCACCCGTCAGCGAGATGGATCTGGGGGCCCAAATAGGCAACGAACCTAGTTAAGAGACCGCAGTTATAATCACAATTTTAACTTATTATTTACCGCCTAGTCTTTTTAACGGCAGGGTATACATTGTGAAATATAACCTCAATGATGCTGAGATATCTGCAAAACTCCGGACCGCAGGTGAATGCTGTGGAGAGCGAACGCTACTGGTGATTGCTGATGGCAAATGATCGATAGAACAAGCTGAGAGACAGGCGAAACGAAGGACCCGCGTGGTGTGGTGGTGAACGCGCTACTCCCCGGAAAGGACAATAGCGCGTTCGTTCCCTGCCCCATACACCTGCGGTCCGGAGTTTTGCAAATATCTCAGCATCATTAAAGTTATATTTCACAATGCATACCCTGCCGTTAAAAGGAGTAAGCAGTAAATAATAAATTAAAATTGGGATCCCATCTTCGTTCATCAGGGCTGTCAGTGGTACATTATAATTGCACAAGTCCCGACGGCGTTTTTTCAGACTGCTTCTTTTCTCTGCTGCTTCCAGGATTTTCCTCTGCTTGTACCGTTGTAGATCTTTCTGCAAAGCTCTTTTGCAGCTGGCATTTTTTACTACCCGTGTTAAACGTGATGGAGCAGGATCAAGCTTCGGTTTTCTTCTCTTTTCGAGCAACTCCTTAGTAGTGATGAAGATGCGATCCGATCTTCTTGCTTGAGGAGCTAAGGCAAATTTGGCACAGCTTTTCAGTCCTTCGACAAGCAGCTCGTAGTCTTCGGTCGGATCTTCTTTAATCTGCCAGTCATCTTTGGGTAGGATTTCGTTCAGAATGTTCTGACGGGTCTTCTCGTCGTATACAGCTAGATTTTTTCCTCGTACTCGCTGAAGAGAGTTCTTTTCCTGCTTGCGGCTGAATCCAATCATCGCGCAAAGAAGGCGATGATCGGAATCAGTACAGAAGGATGGGACTAGCGATGTGTCAAGTAAGCACCATCTTCTGTTTGTCAGAACATGGTCGATCTTCGCATGAGTCATGCCATTGGGAGACTTCCGTGTCCAGCGGTGGCTTTCTTTCTTCTGGAAAAACGAGTTTCCATGGAAGAGACGTGCTGCTGACAGGAGTTCTGCGAGACGGTTTTATTTTAAACTATTTTGCCACATCTAATTTCCTTAATATGAGCGGGAGCACACTTCGTGAAGAGTTTGTAGTGCACACACAGCAAGTATATTGGGCCGCAGTTACCAAGATCCCTTCGGTCACCTTTCCTGGATAGGATGACCGTGCTCGTCGTTCTCCACTGGTCTGAGGTTTTTTGGCTGTCACATGGCTTGCAAGAAATACACGGAAATTGTGGATTATAACTCTAAGGAAGTCTGCAGTGAAATCACCAATTCCTGGAACTGTACCACTTTTTATGTTTCCACTGCAATTCCAACCTCCAACGAAAGAATTCCACGTGATTTTACTCCACTGGAGATTTTAAGGCACACGACGGGTATTGTGGGCCTAGAAAGGCTGATGAAGAACTTTTACTTGTAGGCCATGTCATATCGAGAAGTTTTAATGATACCTTCTTCTTTCAAAGGGACTGACAGCGGAACATTATACCCGCACGAGTCTCGGCGCCATTTCTTCTAATAGGACTGGTTCGTTCTGTAGTGGTTCTAACAGTTTCTCTTGTTTTTGCCGATGTAGATGTTTCTGCAAAGTTTTTCTGTAACAGGTACTTATTACTAGCTGTGCTAGACGTGCTGCATTAAGATCAAACTTCACTTTCCTTCTTTTTCCTAACCACTCCTTAGTAGTAATGGAAATGCGATCCAATCTTCTTGCTTGAGGAACTAAAGCAAATTCGGCACTGCTTTTCAGTTCCTCGACAACCAGTTTGCAGCGTTCGGTCGGGTCTTTTAATTTTTCAGTCACGTCTAGGTAGGATTTTGTTCAGAATGTTTTCACCATGTACAACATAAGGTTTTCTTCTTGGTCTATGGCATGAATTTTTTTCCGGGTTATAACTGAATCGAATCTTAACGCGAGGAAGGTGATGGTCAGACCAGGAATAGAATTTTGGAACTACCTGTGTGTTAAGTAGGCTTCATCGCTCCGTTATGAGAATATGGTTGATCTCCAAGTCGTCCCGTTAACGGATTTCAATTGGTAGTAGGAAAACCATCTACCCGATGGTCAAATCTCTTCAGCATTGAGAAGAAACAGAAATTTCTTCTCAGAAAGGAAATATGGTGGTGAACACGTTCTTTGGGGCAAGCAAAACCCATTAGGCAGCTCTCGTGTCATAAGGGACAAATGAAGAATTTACTGGATCCCTTCTTGAGTCCCCCTACAATCAATGTTGGGACTGTGCAGCCGTTTTACATAGTGTTAAGTATTATGGAGGACTTTTATTGACTCTTCTCGTTTGCTTTCTGGCTTCTACTTTTCCATAACGCGAAAGGTTAGCTTTTTTCCTCATCACAGCATGTTAATTCCAAAACGTTTTCGGTTAGGACTGAAATTTTTCTATGAGATGTTCCATAAGGAAAGTTTAAGTAAATTTGAAAGAAAGAAGCTGTGTTGTTTTAACAGGATTCCACATAAACCACTGTTGGATTGATACATTTATAACAAGGTTTATTAGAAGCCGAATTTCGAAAGACATTTATTTCCGTATAAGTACAGGTGAAAAACATGCTTGGTTACACATATGTTGTTTGCGCGGTCTTTCGCCTGCTGTCATTACTTGAGCTGTCATCACTGCTGTTCTTCTGAGATGAGCTGAAGCTGTTGTGATGTGGAGGTGGACAAATTATACCACCGTTGTGGTCTTTCTGAGACTCACTGCTCTGGTCACCAAGTGCACATCTCGGCGAGTCAGCCACTCTCATCTCGAAACGTCGACTGTTTGCATCTGTGTCCTGAAATGCTTGCACCTCAACATCACATTGAAGTTCTGCCCTTATTGATAATCATTTGATGTGTATAGCTTTAGAAATAATTCTGAACAACTGTGACATTCGGCTTACAGTCGCACATTTCTTAAAGGAATAGCTGTGAACATTGGATGACAATCATTTCCATAACAGAGATCATTTAAGTAGGTCGTAAGGTACTTCAATAGAGACCAGTCTTACTCGATTTTGATTTGATCTCGGGTTTAGATAGTTAAGTCCACTTTTTTAAAATTTTGTTTAATTAACTTTTAAGTGCAGAAAAAATATACAGACGTCGATCGTATCTACCTTTCGTCGCGGCGGGGACATAGAAATGCGAAATCGTGGAGCTCGCTGTTGAGTAGGCTAGAAAATTTCGTAGTTACTTGTTTTTTTAATATTAGTGCAGTGCGATTTCTATGAAGTTGCCAAAATATGGTACAAAAGTGCAGTAAGACCGGAAGTTATGATAGCAAACGCAAGAACAGAGAGCAAGTCCACATACCAGTCTTGATAGCAGCTGTGTTGTCACAGGTAACCTAAAACGGATAGCAATGAAATACAATATCAAGTTTTTTATTTACTGCCTACTACAACTTTCACGACAGGGTGTTATGCGAGATCTACCAAAATGATGCTGAGATATTTGCAAAAGTCTGGATGGAAAATGTCTGCAATGGAGATAGAACTATTATCGTAACTATTACCCTTTCCGGGGACTAATGCGTTCAACAGCACACCGTGCGCGTCAACCGTTTCGTCTTTCTCTCAGGCAATAATGAAATAGTTATTGCCGGTGACTTTTTTCAGCAGCTCTCAAATAATTTCTGAACATGTACCTATACTTGTACCTATCAGGAATGAGTCGACATCTCTCGTCATCTGTCCCATCATCGGTTGACAACATTTCAATCATTATCGGAGACATCATAGCAGAAGTATAACTGAAATGAAAGGAGAGTAAATAAGGAGGCTTTTTAAAAAAGGCATGCATGAGTTAATTTTCGAAAGAGAAGCTATTGAAAAAGGGAAGAATGGTGTTTTCAACGTCGACACGTTTCTCACTTCACTGCGGTACGCTACGACATTTCTCTTGTTTCATCGGTAAAGAGAGAGAAGCAATTAGTGGGAACTTGGCTTGTATTTCAGAAAACCATTCAGAGAAAGATATGGAAAACAAAATCCTTTGACGTGGAGCGATTGGAGGAGATCTTTTAATGCAATGAGAGTTAAATCATCACAATTGGCAGAAGAAGGCAACTAACCTGCTATGAGGATTACCAGTACTCCATAGTGGATCGGTTGCAGGATTTGGATCGCTTGATGATCCATCTGCAGACGCTGGTTGAGGAAGACCTCGATATTTGGACGCACTTGGATGAGATCCACTTAAGTTGAGGTGCGACTTCCTGCTAATTTCAATAGCATGTTGAAAAATTAGCAGATTTTGAACAGGAACTTTGAAACACTGCAACTCTGCATAAAGTAACTACATAGAATAAGAACCTTTTGAATGTACGTTCTTCCTCAATAAGACTTTATTTCCTTCAGGAACATGAAATGTTTGGGTCTGGAAGCGACGAATTCCATGGAGGCGTCTCGATGAGCACCCTGGTTTTTGAAGGTTTCTCGTCATCGTAGTTAGAAAAAGTAATAAACGTTGGAGATATGCCCGATGAGTAGGGTGGATCAGGCAGAGTTTCTTGGCTTGGTTCGTTTAGATTGTGCAGTAATGCCTAATGTCTGCCTGTAGTGAAGAGTTCCAAACACTCTAGGAGAACTATTCCAGAATTCCACGAAAAACGAATTTGTCCGGCATTGAAAAGTATTCATAGACGAAGACGTTAAGGCTTAAGTAGCACTCCGATTCCTATGGAAATCCGAAGAACTTTAGAAATGTCGGGTGCGAGACGACGAATCAGGTAAGGGAAGTGTTGGGACTCTCATAAAATGGGAATGCCAGTGATATAGAGACAGATATAAACAGACAAAAAATACCGATTACCTCTACCGCGTCATTTGTACAACATGTGGTCAAGCACTGATCCAAAAAGAAAGAATGAAATTTTTCTTTGATCAATTCTGAACACGCATGATGGAATTTGTGTTTTCTATTGGTTTTGTGATAGTGCGTCTTTGCGATGGTATTTCCGCCGTGATTTATAACGTTGTGGTGGTTTCATCTACCTGAAGGCTATAACACAATGACCACAATCCTCTTCTTATGCACTTCTCTTTGGAGAGCTGTTTAAGTACTTCATCTCGGTTCAATGGATGCTTTCATACCGTTACTTGCCGTAACAGTTGGTATCTCATTGCTCATAACGACGCGAACGAGAAACAGTTTGCTTTTGCTGTGCAAAGGAAGGGCAGATGCGACTTCATAATGGTGATCTCTTTCGTAATCATTCGAATTGTGCGAAACTCATTTGTCCAGTTGCTTCACCTTTCTAATTCCTTCTAATTCCTTCCAATCAACGAGCAACTAGCGAATGGCTAATGTTGAGCACTTCTGCAGTTTCTACAATGGTTCCTCGAGTGACAGCACTGTTAATCGTTTCAGTGGCCGGCGATCGTTCGTTGAAGCCTATGTCCCCTTTCGACATGAAACCCCATATTTCAGGCACAAAGGTTTTCGAATCACTTTCACATTGTCGTTCCGAGTGGCCCCGCTGGTTCAGCCTTTGAGGTCATCTCAAGGTGCTACAGCTTCCCTAGCCCCAAATTTTAGCTTGTAACAAAAAAAATCCGGAAATAAGCTTTAAGATGACACACGGTAATTATGTAAGAGTATTTAATGAGAAGTAATTTATAAAATTCGCGAGAACAAAATTGTCAGTTATTTCTGCATTCGTTTTCCCACTTAACTCTCTACTGATTACGTACAAGAGTTGTGATGCTCTCGTTGTCACTGAGCAAGAGGAGTCCGGGGAATAAATGAAAGCTTTACTGGTTTTTGCATGAGTTACTCAATGTTTAACTTAGTTATGGGCAATACAGTTGAATTTGAAGCAATTTAATTTTCTTACCTGAATCTTGAATTGGAGTTAGAACTGGAAGATTTCGATGTGTGCTTTGACGTTTCTTGCATGGCTTGATCTTCACGACCTTGTAATATATTTTGTGAAGTAGAAGAACCAGACGATGACCTTTAACAAAATATTTCATTGCTGACTTATCAAAGAATTGATGCAATTTTTGAGCACCGTCACCGTAACAAGTTTACATGACTTTGGACCCTAAAGCTGATACCATTTCCACGCTTTGCGGTGAACACTTTTTTATATGACCCGTCTTCACGTCTAATGTGCGAATCCCAGCACTTCTCTCATTCAATTCGTTTTCCACGCATTCATTGTCCACGAAGATCTTTGAACTCTTACGAGCGACTTCGGATGCTACACGAGGACATTCATTTAATCTTTAATGTCGTGGAATGCTGGTCGACCAATTCTCCGTCGTGTCCTGAGATAGCCAGGCTGGAAAGTACCCAATTGGATTCTAGAGGGTGATTTTTTCCCAGACAAGTCCGGCACCAATTTCCCGACTCCAAGGGGCTGAGATGGTTGTTTGGTCCGGAGCAGAATCGAACTGGCACCACGCTCGTGATGACGGACATCACTACCACTGTGCTATCCACCCCAACTGTACCCGATGAAAATAACAATGTACTACATTTCCGGAACAGGCAGTCACCTCTCAAGAATGGTTTTTATATTATTACTCGTAGGGATTCGTTCACAAATTTTGCCTTCTTCAAGAATGAATTTTGCTCAAGCTTAGAGTTTCCTTCAGAAACCATTTAAATGAAGTCATTAACCAGAAACTCAAGAGCTGATAAAAATACCAGATAGAAATAAACTATTGTAACACAAAAAAGTTTTCCTGAATGTTAGTAATATTGAGGTAAATTTGCTGACGGTAATGAAACCCACAAATCTTCAACAACGGTGGGAAATTTCTGGCTACAGTTAAGCGAAATTCTATACGTACGGTGATAATAAGCCAGCCTCCAATCGTGAAGAATGATTAACATGAAACCGCATATGACCCGACGATTTCTTTTCAGACACTTCATAATCCTCTCGTTGACTATCGCGTTTCTTCGAAGACGTTCTTGACATCGTCAAAAACGACGCCTCTCTAAAAAATGATTACCAATAGATAAAAAGATGACAATGCTTTTGGCGTTGATCAATCCCTACGGGATGCGCTGCCATGCATTTTACTTCATCGTAAGTGGTGATTGAATGCATATTTGCCCAACATAAATGACTTGGCATGGCACACCGACGTCTCGAGTGTCAGTTCTGTTATACTCTCAGACAAGTGTCTGGCACCAATTTGCCGACACCGGAGTGATAGAAGGTTTGGTGAACTTGGAGTGAAGGGTGGGGGGAAACAAATAATGAATCCGCGTTATTACAGGGCACCTGTAGCCACTACGCTACATGCGCCCCGAGCGCCAATGCTACAAAAACGATGGCATTAACTAAGAACGACTAGATGTATTCAATCCATTATAAATATGCAACTAACGGCTCCACTGAAAAGCATTTATTGGAAAATTTTTCTATTAACGAATTCAAACTATCTGCATTACAAATATGACAATCTACCATTGCTTTACGGGCGTCTAGCGCAGTCATAGGACATGCTCTGAAAAACACACATAGTGATAACTTCATTCCTTCGCTAGTGATAACATCAATTTTTCGTCCAAAGTTAATTGACTCTTTCATCTCTTTGAGGTTGGAAAATGTTTCTTTCTCAAGGTCACTGCAACTGACTGTATGAGCCAGGTAGGTATACATTCTGTCACCATGACGTTGCTATGAATGAAGTTAAATGTATCGCGCATCCTTAATGAGTTCATCAACGTAGAACGCTTCATCCTTTCGGATTTATCAAAGATTTAGATCGACTGTGATAGCTTAGATTGTTAGCTAGACAACGTTGTACGAACTGGACGATGCCAGCTTCTTAAGCTCTAGACAAACAAACGGAAGCTGAGATTAAAAACTTTCACTGAAGAAGTAATGATAGAAGAAAAAGGATCAATTTCGACTTCGACTTGACCGAAATAGAATAAACGTCACACACAGATCGCGATGCTAGGATCAATTCGTTAGAATATGGGATACACAAGCAGTCGTTCAACTTTATGTTTCCACCTATACAAGAGCTATAAACACCTATTCTCATCAGCCTCCTTTCATAAGAGGCGGACATTCTTGCTTGGAAAAATGCAGACCCATACGGGTTTTGACAAGATTTCTCTGCTACAGAGTTCCACAGAAATGGTGATGACACCGCCATAGCGCTAAAATGGACCTGTGGAAAAAGTTTTGATGAACTTCAAGAAAACGCGCATAATTCAGTAGGGTAAAAAACGTGTGATGCCGTTTGTCTCATTATGAAACATATAGAAATTATCTGTGGTATCTCACAGCTCTCAAAAAGCTAAGGAGACTTCTTGGCTTTGTCATTGTCGCAGTGTTCTAAAGGAAATGGGATCATCGCCTCATTTGTGTAAGAATTCCTTTCTAGCAGAAGACGATGGGGGAAGGAAGTTAAACGCACGAAAACTAAAAAGTCGCCATGAATATTTTTTTGCCTTGTTACGCATTTCTGAATCACTACTGATACTGATAAGAGACTAAGAGAGAGAGATAAGAGATAAGAGATAAGAAGAGACTGATAAGCAACACGGTTGACCTTCACGACAACACAAGAAAGGGAGAAAATTTAAATAAGCACGAGACACAGACCACTAGGAACTCTTAATTTAACACGTTATTGCAAAGATCCAGAAAGGTACGCATCATAGAAAAGCGATATGAGGAAAAAGCGATATAGGGTTGCTTGAAGCCGAAGTAGGAAGGAAGAACTTTTAAAACCACCAGGACGTCACCATTCACAAAACAGGGATAACTGGTTTCCCAAGGTTTGTATAATCCAGAAGGGTTTTGAAAAGTTCATCTATCCTACTTTTACTCTCATCTGTTTTACAGCAATATCCATGTGATTTCATAATACATTAGGAAAGAAAGGCGGGTGTCGAGCAATGGTCGGAGGCGCTTTGCAGCACACAGGTGGAATGGATTCCCGTGCCCATGGCTCACCAAGCCTTCCATCCTTCCAGGGTCGGCAAATTGGTACCAGATTTGTCCGGAAGGATAGCAGCACTGGCTCGATACATCGGTAGGCTACCGCGAGTCATTATAAAGGCCAGATATGCATTCAGTCACCTCCAGCGATACTTAATGAAGTCGAATGCATGGCGCATCCCTCAGGGGTTGATCAAAGCCGGGATTATCCTTCTTTATCCTTTATCGGAAAAGATGGATACGTCACGTCACCATATCACTGAGTTCCGACGATTCACTTTAAGATAACAAGATATTTTTGCTGCAGAATAAGACAGACCTGGAAAGCACTGGGAACTACAGCGTTGTGTGGGCGTCGTCTCTAGTCTACAGGCCATTTATACAACACAATCAGAGCAGCTATCAAAAACTTTTGGCTAGAGGAAATCAGATGATCAGGCAAGATTTCGAAAGCCGCTCATTTTAAAGTAGGATTCCTTCGTTAACGCTCTACAACTATCACAGACACACGACTTGAATCCTCCTGCCCTGATGAAGGCAATGCTGCCGCAACACTAGCCACAATAAGGCTTTGTAGAAAAACTTCGTGCTAGCTTATCAATGAACCAAGATATTGTTTAGTTATGTAAAAGTTAAGTTCACACCGGTTTCTAGACATTGAATTTTAACAGTTATTGAGTAATACCGTATTCCATATGACATAATGGTTAATTTCAATTAATACTAGAATTATCATTTTGTTGTTTGCGTCTGGCCAACGAAAAGAACCCATTGGGAAAAATCATTCGCTCAACGGACAGAAACGTGAAAGATGTAAATAAGTGTAGCAGTCACGGGAAGACGGTGGTTATCCGTAACTTCGAGCGAACTTCGTTTGAAACACTTCCACACTACGCATTTGTAGCTCTACAGTTATTTATCCCGTGCTTTTGAAGCATTGATACAGGTTTACCTCGACGTTTTACCGCTTAACTATCGATAAGCATCTACCAGTTTTCGAACTGCGATGAAGAAATAAACATCAGAGGCTCATCACCAGTAGGATCACAGTGGTGTGTGACGTTTCCACTAATAGGATGAGATAAGAGTAAAAATATTTAACGGTAGAGTCCAGCGAGCTACTGATAGCGACCCTTTCGATACGAGCAACTGAAAGAAAGCACATCGTATTGACCCGGATGGTGTAGTGGTGATGTTCGCTGCTTCCCGGTAAGGACAACAGCGCGTGTTCGTTCCCTACTGCATACACCTGTGGTCCGGAGTTTTGCAGGTATCTCAGCACTTCATACATCGTATTTCATCGAAAAAGTGATGTGCTTCGTTGGTTCGTATATCCGGAGAAAGTGGAGTTTACAGAGCAGTTGTGGTGTTGAAAAAGAGTGGGCGAAAATTTTACTACCGTCCACTCAAGTGGTCTAATGAATAGTGAGTATGCAGGTGATCACCTGTTCTCTGCTAATCGGAACGTGGAAAGGCCTTGCTTTTGAAAAGTGACTGCTTTTGCAGTTTTGAGTTAAATGAATCAAAAAATTTACTGAGTTCAGTAATGTTCAAAACGATATTCCATCATGTTTCACCTAATGAAAGGCTATTTCACTATGGAACTACTGACAGAGACCAAAAATTTTATTAATTAGGATTATTTATTCATACCGACTATTTTGTCGCGTATCACTTTTCCTGCTAGACATGGACTGATCACGAGAACAACGCGACCGTTCCGGCAAAAGATGGCGCTTTTCGCACTCTCTAAAAAACCCATCGCTTGCACAAGGTCTTCAAAGTGGCCCCGTTTCGATCGGAAATAGTGATTTGTGCATGAAACCTTTTATCGTCCTCTTCTTTGTCTTCGTCGCTGTATTCTTCTACGTCAACTCGCCGTCCTTCCTCGGCACGTATTTGTTTAGCTTTGCTCTTATACTGCCTGAGTAAACCAGTGCACTTCCTGGATAATAGACCACAGTGTATCATAAACAGAGAAACGAAGTTTTCAAGACTTTCAAAGAACAAGTAGGCAAATTCAGAAATTTGGCAAACGAATTTGAGAATCTCGGAAAATGAAGAAAACCTGCAGATGAGAACCGTCACCAAGCACCCACACTTTGGGAAAACGCGATAATATTCGCAATAATGTATGAACCACCGCCGATATTTGCAACAAATGACCTTATTGAAGTAGAAAGTCACTTAAGTCGGAAATATGGGATTTTTTAGTGAAAGCTCTAGATAAAATGGAAGCCTTTCGTAGGTGTTAGAAACTATTGAAGAGACAATTCAGCTGGTAGACGTACGTTTTCGGATCTGCCAAGCCAATACAGACGAGGAATCGCTGCCGAATTGTCAGCTTTGGTGGTGGTAAGGCTTCTCGTTCGGTCTCATCAACATCACTGTGATCTACTTCTTCCAGCGATCTGAAATTTTGAACACTAAGAAAGAGCAAGCGGTAAACATGACTGAAACCTAAAAAGCTAAAGAGGACTTGTATTACTGTCAATTCTTAAAATAAACTGTGTAGGTGAAGTGGTAATGAAATGAAATGAATGCAAAACAAGAATATCTTTCTTGCCCAAGTGAAGGCACAAATCCTCGACTTGCTGACGTTGTAGAGTGGGGATTACTGGCGACTGATTTTGGATGTGATTCGTCATCCTGAAGTTTATTTAATCCTTTTTATATAATTTGAAGGTGTGTGGAAGCGTGATTATTCGATTTCCCTTTGATCTCATTTCTTTTTCCTTTGGTTCTAAACGTTTTCATTCTTCCACGTGAATTGAATTTGAGGCAAGAAGGAAAGCTCACTGAAGAATATGGAGCAGGGATCTGTTTCGTTTCCACACGTCGTTTTCTAGATAGTGAAAAGTTTCGTTTCTTTTTCCCGCCAGCCATTTCGAAAATCTTTTTCTTCTCTTCAGTGCGTTCCTAGAAGATGCAGATGCGTTTTACTAGACAAGAAAAAATCGACAGGAAATGCTCACATGCATCAGTTGGGTGGACAAGTCATTATTGGCTTCTCGTAATCCACGTACAAGTGCAAGTAGAAAGTAGATGACAAGACTGAAAAACGAATGATTTTCATCGATGCAAAATCGATTCTCTATTAATATCAGTACTTTTTGTGCTTACGAACGAGACTATATATGTATTCGTTATTTTATTCCTTTCATAAGATATTTTTTGAAAACATTAGAAATTTCAGGCTTATTAGTAATTTGAATGTAGTACTCTTATTTTTAGTAGTTATGATAGAAATTCAATTAGTTTTCCATACCTTCGGTGACTGTGCGGATTTTTCGATAACTACCGACAATTTCTTGTTCGTAAGAACAGTTGAGGATGAATGGGAACTTTAATACTTAGACGAGATATAAAAAACTTTGTTTTATCCTTTTAAGGGTTTATCTAGTCCTTAGAGAGTTGAAATTTTCCAGTAAACAAAGAGCAAATTTGCTTTCTGAGATCCTCGAATGCAAGGGCGTTACGCGAAAAGTCTAATAACACATTGTTGAATACCATGGCATGGTTCTGGAACGAACAGCACTTGTTGCACGGCTGTCATTTCCGAAATATGCGAGTTGATGAAAAAAGGAATAAAATGGGAAGAGAATTTGTATGTTATAGGCAAACACCAGTAGTTTGCACTGGTTTTTATTTCAGTTAATAACATTCATCATGAAATTAGATATGTTGGCTTAAATTTAAAAGCGACCACTTTTTCTGCACTTTGGAATCACGAATGTAACTGTACGGTAAGGAATGTGTTGAAAACTTTTTCATAAGAAACAAGGTTAAAACCAGTCACAGATATTGATAAATCGTTTTTGACATGTTCGCTGAATAAAAAGCAGTTTTGGATTAACTTCTTGAAATATTTCCTGATGTTCAACGTCTATACAAGTACGAACAGCAATAGAAGTAACACTGGTATGACTATTCCTGGTGAAATCATGTATTTCAGAGCGTCCACTAACGATGCATTCAGATTTTCATGAAGTACATCCGTGATGGCACTGTAGAAATGCGGTTGATCACTGAAATAAAGTAAACTTAAGCACAAAAGCCTGTAATGATCCAGACTGCCAGTTTTTTTGAGAAATGTTATTTGAAAATTTACAATTCACATTACGATGTCGACATAGCAGAATAGCGCTCTCTTCACATTTTTTGTTACTCAGTTTTATCACCAATTCCATAAAGATTCCGAAAAAATGTGGTGCATAGAATTTTTTATTTTATTTTATTTGATCCTTCTTCGCGTCTACTGTGCGGATACCAGCACTTCTCACACTCGATTCGCTTCCTCGCATCCATCGTTCACGAAGGTCTTCCAACTTTTACGTGCGGCTTCGGCTGCTGCTGATGGATTTTCGTTTCAACTTGAATATCGTTTAATGCAGGACGAGCAATTCTTCCTGAAGTCTTGAGATAGTTGGGCTGGAACGTTCCAAACTGGATTGCAGAGAGCGATTTTTTTGCGGACAACTCCGGTACGAATTTCCCGACTCCGGAATGATCAGAGGAATGATTGGTTGGCGCGGTACGGAATCGAACTAGAACCATGCTCGTGATAACGGCCATCACTACCACTGTGCTATCCGTCTGCTGTTGTATAGAAGACGATGAGTAAAGAGATATAAAGAGCCCAAAATAAGACAAACGGCGCAGAAAAAAACTGGATGATCTTTTTTTTTCTGAAATAGATACTGCGCTGGAGATCACTTGAACAATGTTAAACTAAACATCGTGAGACAATTGTAGAAGAGGAGACCACTACTCGACTTACGCTAATATCTGCCTGTTAACTCTTCACTGGAAAAAGCAGATAAAGTGTTTCTAAAATTTTATATCAAGTACCTTATATGAACTAGAATAATGCTGCTTTTGCAAAACTCTGGACCGCTAGAGTCTGCTGCGTGGACCGAACACGTGATTACCCTTTCCAGGGGTTAACGCGTTCACCACCGCATTATGCGGGCTCTTTGTTTTGCGTTTCTGTCATCTGTCTTTTAATCAGTAATTGCTATCAGCAATTACCCATTAACGGGATTGATCTGGGAAGCACAAATCGGCATTTGCCGATTATGAAGACCATAGGAAATGCCGACTTGAGCTCCCAGATCAGTCCTGTTAATGGGTGATTGCTGATAGCACTTTTGGTTAAAACACGGCTGAGTGAAAGGCGAAACCAACAACCGACATGGTGTGGTGGTGAAGGCGTTACCCTCCAGAAAGGGTAATAGTGCCTTCGATTCCACCTGCGGTACAGAGTTTTGCCAAGACCTTAGAATTATTGCAGTTATATAACTCGTATGAAGTGCTGGGATACTTGCAAAACTCCGGACCACAGGTCTATGCAGTGGGGAACGAACACGCGCTGCTCCCCGGTAAGGACAACAGCGCGTGTTCGTTCCCCACTGCATAGACCTGTGGTCCGGAGTTTTGCAAGTATCCCAGCACTTCATACGAGTTATATTTCACAACATACCCTGCCATTAAGAAGAAAAAGGCAGTGAATAAAAGAGTTAATATTGCAGTTATATTTCGCATCACACACTGTCTTGAGAAGGAATAGACAGTAAATAAAATATGAGTGCCTTTATAGATTTAAGAGTAAATTCATCTGTAGACCTGTGCATTACCACTGCAAAAAAGTTCAAACTCAGTGGAGTTTAAATTTCTGGTAGGAATACACTGGCAGGTCAAAAACTACGTGCCCGGAACTTTGCTGGCGACTGAGTGCTAACAACACTAATTATTATTCAGACGGAATAAATATTAATTGACTCCAAGTATTTGCACGAAAGGTTCTTCTCTGACAGAGGTAATCCTCTTTAACTGCATGAAATTGCATCAAATGACAATTTCAACTTACTATTTACTAACCACTCTTCTTAATGGCAGGATATTTTGCGAAGTATAAGTTCATTGATGCCGAGATATTTGCAAAACTCCGGACCGCATCTGCAGTGGGGAGCGAACGCGCTATCACCTTTTTCGGAGTTTTGCAAATATCTCAGCATTGATGAATTAATATTTCGCAACATACCCTGCCATTAAGAAGAGTAGGCAGTAAATAATTAGTTTAAATTCTGACTATAACTACGGCCTGAGCTTTAGCTGGCTTCATTACCGATTTGGGCTACCCAGATCAGTCCTGTTGATGGGTGATTGCTGATAGCACTATTGTTTAACACACGGCTGATAGAAAGGCGAAACCAACAACCCGCATGGTGTGGTGGTGAGCGCGTTAGCCCTCGGAAAGGGAAATAGAGCATTCGTTTCCCACCGCAGACATCTGCGGCCCGTAGTTTTGCAAATATCTCAAGATAAATGAAGTATGCTTCAAATGAGTCAATATATTCTGCAAAATGGATACATCTGAAGGAACCAGTCTACCAAATCTCGACAGCGCAATGACAAGACAATTAATATACATATAAGCAAGAAGGAGAGAGCAGTTCAAGAAGGTTGTGCGATAGGTCGAAAACGGCAAAGAAGCCGACACCGTTGCTCTTACTTCTATAAGCAGGATTCCATCGTGTTACCGCAGGACGCACCAAACGTAGCACCGAATTTTCCAAGCAACAAAGGAAACCGAAGGTTCAAGTTGTTCATTGACTGGGATAACTGGGGTACTGGCAACTTCTCCGTTGCTTCATTTACCGTAGCTAAGAAATTAATGATGCCTCATAGGAGAATAATGTCAACGATTCAGTAGGTTGTCGGACTAGATTTTGCACAACAGGATTGGAACTCCAGTCGCTGAAAAAGTTTTCTATGCAGATATCAAAAAATCATAAACAAACGACTGCTATCTACAATATACTCAGCTGCTTAAGAACTTGAAGAGACAATATGAGGACCTCAACATCTCTTTCCTTCCAGCGCTTTGCGTCTCATCGTGGTTGGGAGGTATTCCTGGGTGTTGGGCTGGGATGTGCAGCAGGTGGATTCATCCACCTGACAAGGTTTCCCAAGCTGAGGACTCTGGCGTTTTCATCAGGAAACCTAGCTAGGAGTAAACCAATACCAAAGTTCACCATCGTCCTGGTATCAAACTAGTCGTATGGTGCCAAATCTCTGATCCACAGAGGCTGCGGCTGCCTGTGGTTGTGAAGATCTGGGGCAGACTTTGGCCAGGCTAACATCGGGAATCCGGAGAACTACAACGGCGTAACCAGCAAAACTCCGAAAAATGAAGATTGTGCTGGGGCTCGCACAACCAGTGAGGATTGCCTGTCCAAGTATCAAGTATCAAGTAAGTACATCTCCTAAGCAGAGTGAATCCAATAAATACTCGAGGAAACCTAAGACATAACTGTAACATGAGGCTGATCAACAGCACTCTCACATGTTGAGCCACAAATAATGGATTGAAAAATATAACATTACAATGAAGTTCATTGGCTATATTCATTTATTTGCAACGTGATGCATTTTCTTTCCATTCACTCTCATCCTACTTCCAGGTGAAATGAAACTATAAGTAAATACATGCCTGAACGGTCCGCAACTCTTCGAAGGTTTTCGTGATGCAATTACATAACCAACTGGTAAAGTGCAAAGAAACAACATCAGCAGTAAAAGCATGAGATAAAAATTGGAGGATCTGCAACAACATCATTTCTCATTTAGGCAATGATGAAGTACCTTGACAGAAGAGGTAGAAAAATAGGCTTTTGCCAATATTCGTTTGAACATGACAAACTAGGCTTGGAAACGCATTATCTGAAAGACTTCCAACCTGCTAGCTCTGAACATCTGTCTAGCTGGAACATTGCACGTCATAACTGCCCAGGCACGAATATACATCAGTATGATAAGTTTAACGTTGTTGATCATAGGAAGCATAGGTACAAAAAACAGACCTAACCAGATCATACCTGCAACCTCAACATTTTGATTCACTCATAATATAACTGCATTTTTATTTGATATCCTCTTCTTAGCATCATCTTGCATTTCAGCTTTATATTTCGCTGTAACTAATTAACACTCACTGCTGCAGGTCCCCTAATCGCTTACTACCACATCGTGGCCGACAGGTATTCCTGGCTGTCAAACAGTGAAGCACTGATGAATACTTTACGACAGGGTCTCCCAAACTGAGACTTAGACATATTCTTGCGCAAACACCGGCTAAGAGTAAACGAGTGCCATGAATTATTGCCATTCTGCTAACAAATAATCACCAGAGGTGGGTGATCATAATATGAGAAAGGCCTAGAACGTTAGCCGAAACTCCGAAAACATTGCCTAACAAACGGATAAAGAATCGGAATGGAATCATTCTGGAACCCTATGAGTTTTTCGACCAAGAACATAGAAAATATCTAAAGTATGTCCGCTTAATTTCCTCAATCATAAGGGTTGGATCGCAGCTACAGTACCACTAAGGAGGTTTTCAAGAGCAGGAAAAACTGAGGCAATGCACTCAACTTCATTATGGATCATTGGAGGTAAATGAATGTACATCCTTTACAATAGACTTTACAGTTACCGGCAGTGGCCTACCGATGTTTCAAGCCAGTGTTATTATACTTTTAGACAAATCTGTTTTCAATTTGTCCACTCCGGAGGGATGGAGGGCTTGGTGAGCTTGGGCGCGGGGATCGATCCCATGTGTATTGCTGTGTGCTTCCGACCACTGCGCTACACGCGTTCCGATAATAACTCCACATCCGAAATCATAAAGGAAGTTATTTGGAAAAGCAAGTTAATGACCAGAACCCTATGTCCAAGGCATTGTTGGCGAACTGTAACAGGACTATCACCACCCAGTGACGTAGACTACAGTTGATTATGACAAAGTGGGTGGTAGCGTCGGAATGAAAACGAACATTTTAATGTCCATATATCAAAGAGTGGAAATATTTTATGAAAAGACTCTGTCTAAAAAATTTAGATCCTACTCCTAATGTAACAATAGCGAAAAATACAGGACATCTATCCAATCTTTAATATGCCTGTGTGAGCAGGATTAAGACAGGAAGGTAGTATCTCGGCATTGCAATCTAGCCCCTTTTTAGGATGAGAAGGAGATAAGCATTGATGACAAATTCCTACAATCATTTATGTCTTTGACGAAATTGTCATCTTTTTGGAAAGTGTTACTAAAGCAGAGAAGGTTCAAAGACATAACCGAAGAGGATACCGCTGCCAATTAGAAAGGAGGGAAGGTAGTTATTTAAAAAACCACTGATGCAACGATTTTATAATTATGAAGGACACAAATTACGTGCAGAAGAGCGTTCAATAAAGAATGAGCAATTATAACTTAAACAAAAAAAAATTATGTGAAGCACTCAGAGCTTTTACAAAAGCCAAAGGAAATTGCTGGATCCAAATATCTTGTACCCAATTTGTTTTAACTCAACGTCCTTCCAGCACTGCTATGCCTTGAACTGACACCACAACTACGACAAATACTTCACTCATCAACTATAAAACTCTTGAACACTGTTTTCTAAAACACAAGGAAAATACAGTGCACAAAGTCAAGTTAAGGAGTTTAGATTTTCGAAAGTTATCTTAAAAAGTACTTTTTTCCTTATCCACGATGAGTGCACTCTTCTAGTGCAAAAATAGGTGATCAGGATGCTTCACGCGAAAAGTTGGCTACAGGTATAGAAGAGGGATAATTAAGTGCAAAATAAGAGAATGTATACGCCCTTTAAGGTAACTATCTGGAAGATGAAAATATTTGTTTATGGTTCAAGCCAATCGACTGTATTAGCACATGCAAAACATAACTGCAGGTGTAACAGGTGTAATAGAAGACCACTGCAATGAGGTGCTAAAAAACCAATGAATCAGAAAAGGAATTAGGTGTTGATTAAACTTTTTTATGCTCTTTTATTTAATAACCTTCATAAAAAGCTTTTGTACCTTGATTATTTACCAAGTGGAGCACGTTCTCAGCGACCTTGAATTCTCCATACTCCGGCTGTAACAGAGTTACCACTGAATTTTTTTTGTGAAAAGTAAGAAAATGTGAAAACATACGAATGTTTTCTCGAGATTCCAGAACCACCATAAATTACAATAACGACATAGAAGGCCACGGAAAAAATCAATCACTAGAATGGCAGCAATTGTCATGAGCAGATCCATCACCACCAATTTTGTGATTTCCTGGAAATCTCTCTAGAAAGCCGACTGATGGAGATCTTGAGAAAGACGTGCAACAACAAGCAATTTCAGTCTCCTCCAAAAAGAGTACCTGTCCTATTTGCGTTTCCCAGCACATATCCTTGAAGGTTTGAAGACGAAATGGCTGCATTTGTGAGATTCTAAATGGTGACTTAACATGAAAAACACACAACTAAAATAAGTATGAAAAATAAAAGGCTGCAAATTTTCTACGTAAAACTAATAAGAAGAATTGGTCGCTGGTTAGGCAAAAACTGGAAGTAGAAGTATGTTTGCTTACATTGTTCCAGTTTTTACGGAAAGGTGGCGAGTAGAGATTTAGAGAGCGATCGAAAGCGGTAAGACACGCAGGTGTATTCCGGGCATGGATTCGAAGCTTCTGTCTCACTCGTTTAACACCCTTCCACTCATGGGCATTTTCATGGAAGAGGCGTAGGTACATTCGCCAACTTTTTGTGGTTATAAACCTCAAAACATAGTAAAAGAAGTCGTCCTGATCTCTTGACTTCAAGGGGTCCTTTGATTGGTAGCGTTGGATAAGATCAGTAGGAAAAAACCGCTAAAATATTAGGGCTATTTTAGGATGCCCATATTTGCATCGAGGTAGTGGTATTTGTAACAGAATCACAATAGCACTTGAATTGTCTCTTGAAGAATTGATGGTGCAGGCTAGAAAGTTTAATGTTCAACGTTTTATTTACTGCCTTATTCTTTCATGGCAGCGTATTTGCAAAACCTAAGTTCCTTACCAGATTCGAACCTGCAATTAACCTTTCCGAGGACTCATGTGTTACTCACTGCACCGTTAAGGCTCCTACTTTGTGCTTCTCTCAGCCAGTTTTTTCACCCTAACGGTGCCATCAGCAATCACCCGCCAACGGGCATGATCTAGGGAGCACAAATCGAGTAGGGAACCTTAGAATACTGCTTAATTTGTGAATCAATATAGGTCTCTCTGACGAACTAAAAACCCGAATCAGACGTTTAGACTTGTTAAAAAATGGGCCAATACCAGCTTTGACAATCGCATTCATCTACTCCTTAATACCAAGCTACGAGCAAAATGAGGTTAAACGAACTTCTATAAGTTATGCAAAGGAAACCATATCTTTCAAAGGATATGATTTACTACATTAGGCAAAAAAACGTCCTGGCACACATATATACACACTCAGCATAATAAGTATTTCAGAATGCCACAGATACATGAGTTGAAAAAACAACATCACGGAGAGATTATTTCCACAGCTAAGCAACAGCAAGTGAGAGGCATGGAAGAGCTCCAGAGCCTTCAGAAGGTAATGAAGAAAACTATGCACGAACTTCATGATCAGATTTGCGACCCTACGATTTTTTCTGCTTTGTGGTACATGTTGGAAAGCTGAAAGCTGCCAAACAAGGATGACAGAGCAATCAGCTTAAACGCGAATTTTTGAAATCTATGCTACCAGTGTCCCGTATCACGCCAACGAAAGAAGGAAACCAAAGTCTGAACCTGGCCAAGACGCCTAAAATCAGGTGTGCCAGGCTGGTCATGCGTATTAGTGACATCCGGCAGACATGGATCCTTAGCGATGGTGACGTAATAATAATGGTCGATAGTGATATAGTGTAAAACGTGCACCAGGAAGCACTACCCTAATAATCAAAATACTTGACCTAGGTTGTAAAAAAATATCATGCTGTTCGAGATTTTGAGGGAGAAAAACTGAAAATGGGTACTTTTTCTGCGACCAAGACAAATGGAGAACGCGCTCGAGGCGCTTTCTGGTGAGAAAGCCGGTGATTTGGAGAGCTCACAAGAGCTTCGAGAATGTAGTAAGGAGGAAGAATGACATTTGGCTCAAGAATAGCAATATTAGTTATGCTGTAACTACATCCCTTAGTTAGATCGGTAGGTATGAAAAAATAAAATCACAAAGATATTTGGCATTCTAAACAAATTCAAATATAAAGTAAACGCTTAAAAATATTTGTTCTCAGGCTTGTTATGAGGTGAATACATGTTAGTCGACTTTTCGTCCACTAATTGCCGGAAACTTGATTATATGGTTTCTCTGACTCGTTTTTTTACAGTCATTAATTTCTCAAATTTTATGTTAATCCTGCGAGATGATTCGGCGAATTTTCTTGGTATGTGCGCTTGGCTTGACAGATGCACGAGCGCTCGTTAACCAACCCTGAAGATAAAGCAACGCCCCATTTCCTCACCTATATGGGTAAAATGACAGAAAATAGGAGCTTTCTCGAAAAGAATACTATAAAAATTGGCAAAATTGCAAAAGTCAACAAGTCCACCAACAGGAAAAGAGGAAAGTGAGAAACGGCAAACACTGACTATTTGCATAATCTTTTCACGCGAAAATGCACTTGTATCAAATTTTCGCTCTTATCAAGCTAGTAGTAAAATATGCACGTGGGAAGAACAGAAAGTAGTAGTAAGAGTAAAATACTTAGGTGGCCTTTTTTGACGTCTCAACCGTTCGTTTCGTTCTCTCGCAACCGTTGTTCACGGAGATGGTAGTATTCACGTAAGATTTCAGCAGGGTATGGAGACCTGAAAGCTAATTCCAGTTGACAGTCTTCACTCCGTCGTTATTCGTATTCATTTAACGTCCTCCTTATGCGCCGAATATGGTCTCTTTAAACCATGAACCAACTAGGCTAATTTATTCTCTTCTAAGCTTGATGCTCTTCCTGAACGCAATATTCTTCCGGTAGATTGGCAGTCCAATTTTTCAAGGCTTTGTTGAACTCATCAAACATCTTTTTTGCTTTTGCATTAGTGCTCGCAAAAAGGACGACGTGAAAAACCGAAAAATTGAAGTTTCGGAGGAATATACCACCAACACGCGTCATTTTGTCCTTTTTATCTCTTGATTAAATACATTATTGTAAAGCGAAGTTGGACAGATTTAGCGATGCAGTGTCTTCTTGGCATATCTCTTCAAAAATTGAAACAGTGAGTACTTTATGAATAAGCTGTTGTACTGTTGCATGAAGAGCAATCACGGTTGCAGTCATCCCTTGGTGAACTGCGATAAACAGAACGAGGCTGGAATCCACAGCATGAAGCGCTTTATCGTAGTCAAGGAAGCTCAAGAATGGTTATGTGACATTGGGTGCAGAAATGTAGCACTTTCTTGTGACTCTGGATACAGTCTGCTACTAAACACCATGCACAATCCGACCTCTATATTTTGAGCTTTATCCTAGTTTTTCGAAATGAACCTTTACGAAATATCCTTGCAGTGAACTAAATAAACAGACAGGATGGTAGTTATAAAAATTACTTTATTTTTCTTTTTTGCACAGAACGATGGTACCTGAAGTGTTCTACTGGTCGGGAATCCGTCCCACTCACATATACAACGTCATCGGTTTTGTACAAATAGTATGCAGGTGGTAGTCGTAAAGGATCGACAGAAATATATTCTTCTCAAAAAACTGTGGCAGGCTTTTAAATTTCAGCTCGAAGCTCTGGGGAAAATGCTTCTGATGGTATCCTTTTAGTGAGGAAAACAAGATGTTTTTGAGAAGTTGTTATTCGGAAAGGGTTTTTGTAGAATCTCTTTGCTATTAATTTCATAGCACCGCCAGAGATTGCACCCAATCGTTATCACTGAGCTGAATAAAAGGAAAAATACCATACTTGAGAATATTTCGACGACCTGTCTTTCCTTTCCTGCTGATGTTTCTAAAATAGTCGGCTGTCGATATCGATGAAGATTGTCTTGTGCTGCTATTCTGCGAATGACGTCGATAACTGTTCATTAGATGTTTCTTGCAACAAGACCTTGTAGCGATTAGCTTAGTCTTGTCTAGAAGGCTTTTATTTTTCTTGGATAGCGTTCAGAAGGTGTCTTTAGGCCCGCAGAAGCTTGCCCAACAAAGGATCAGAGAAATGTCAACGGCGGCGTGTATTCTTCTTGTGGGTCTTCGCTTCCACTCCAGTTGCAGTTGTAAAGAGCATCGCTTAAGGTGAGCTTCGTGGTTTCTTCATTTCACGCGACAAAGAAATCTACTTTCTGTTGCGTGGTAAGAGCGAATCCTCGCACGAAAAATTTAGTGATGCGATCCCTTGCAAATGCAAGACACGGCCGCGGCATCGGCCTGATACGATACCGTGTTCATAAAGATGTGATCGACCTTCATATAAATTCTATCAAATTCTCACGTTCAGAAACCATAGTTTTTTCTAAGAGGAAAGTTTCCATACAAAAGGCGAAACTGCAGGAAATAGTTTTGCGTAATGATCCCTTCCTTTTCATGTCTTAACGCAAAGTTTTTAATTCTGAATGCCTGATCTTGCGCTACTCATATCTTCACATTAAAATCGCCTGTAGCAAATTTGTAGAAAAGTTATTTGCTACAAATGAATTTTTTGAGATTTTCACAAGTCACATCGAGTTTCACATCATCAGACGTTGATGTTGGTCAGCAGCAGTTCTGATTTCCTGCCGATAAAAGGTGCAGAAATAGCAAGCGGGAGAAGAGCTAGAATTTGATGAGCATCACAAGATTTTGAAACAGTTGTGAAGATGAAAAAACCTCTGAGAGAGCAGGATATAAATGAAAACTTCAAGTAGTATAAAACAACTAAGAACGCTTGTTTTTTTCACACCACCAGTCTTTCACATCTACTGCACGGGATGCCAGCACTTCTTGCACTCGATTTCTTTCCTCATATCCATCATAAACAAAGGTATTCCAACTTTTTACGTGTGGCTTCTGCTTCTGCTTGAGGCTTTTCCTTTCATCATGGATGCCGTTGAATGCTGTTCAAGCAGATTCTTCCTGAAGTCCTGAGAAAGTCGCACTAGGGCGTTCCCACTTCGACTGTAGAGAGTGAAGCCCAGACAGAACTGGTACCAATTTCTCGAACCCGGAGGGATGAGAGACTTGACAAGCTCAGAGCTGAGTGGAACCAGCACCGTGTCGTAATGCTCGGCAACACTACCACTGTGCTACAATGTCCCTAGCAGCTACGATATAGGAGCGTTTAATGGCAGAAATCGACAGAACTAGCTGAAAGACAGATGAAACAAAGGACCCGCATGGTGTGGTGGTGAGCGCGTTACTCCCCGGAAAGAACAATAGCTCGTTCGTTCTCCACCGCAGACACCTGCGGTTCGGAGTTTTGTCCATATCTCAGCATCATTGAAGTTATATTTCGCAATTAAATTACCATTACCATTAGAAAGAGTAGGCAGTAAATAAAGCCGTTAAGATAGAAGCGTTATTTTTCTTTCTGCTTGAGAAAACTAACAAACAAATTAAGGGAGTTAGTTGTGTTTTTCACAGGTAAACGAAAAAGCAGAATAGAATGTCGTTTCTTCATAACAGATTCAAATCGAATTTTCAAAAAAGACCTCCACTGACGCTCGTAAGCTTTGAATTTTGCTACACATGTTGTTCCATTTTTGCCATGGAGATATCCTGCCATATACATTGGAAAAACCAGCAGTGCGGTGTTCCGAATGCTGTTTACTCTTATATTTTTTCTTTATGTATGATGGAAAAAGTGAAAACGGTAACAAAAAACATAAAAACACTAAGGTTTAGCTAAACACTATTCTTATTTCAATTAGCGCTTTGGTACGTAAAGGCACTGATTTTTTGATTAGTGGCTTGATTGCAGAACAGCAATTTCGTTGTGCTACTTGCTGTGAACGAAATCTACAAGTGAAGTCTATCAAGCATTAGTAGACGTTGTTTATCAATGTCTTTCTATTGCCGACAAAATTTTAATAATATTTATCTTAAAATCAGTATTAATAGCAGCTTCTTACGCACGTGTAAACTGTGTAGTTACGAGTGATCTGCTCATAAGGAGTTTGCCAGACATCGCTCGGTCCGATCTGATGCGTAATGACGACGCTGGCATTGTGCATAGAATTGTCCTTGGAAACTAGAGCCTTCGGATTCGACACTCCAATTGGACCGAAATCAGCTAGCACCTTTAAGCAATGCACCGTCTTTACAGAATTTTCAGACAGAAACGAAAAAGAAATAAAAGTAACATTATCGGTAATAGGTGGTTAAGAAGTACCGTGAAGGTGAAGCCAACGATATAATTTCTAGCCTCGAAACAGTAGTTGCTCTTGATAATCAAATGTGTACTGCCTCATAGATTTTAGCTCAAAAAAATCATGTTCAACACTAAATTACGTCTAGCAGAATCAGAAAAACTAATTTCTTAGACGAGGGTGCTGCCATGCGACGCCAGTGTTACATGGTGGGAACGGCTACCTCAAAATACTGCTGAGGTTTGCTCCCAGTAAAGTGAAAAAGTAGCCAAATACGAATGGTACTGGGTTTGTCAAAAAGCAAAGCATTAGGAGTGAATCAATGCTTTAGGAAAGTGACATGCATTTGATTTCATTGAGCACTGTGAAGGTGACTGCATGTCAAATACAGCCACAAGGATGAGATAAATTTTTAGACGAGCTTCCCTAACTGTATACAAAAAAAGAAAATCAAGAAAAAAACATGCTGCGGAGTTCCAGATCAAAATCAAATATATTAAAAGCACCATAACGAAGTATTGTTGATACTACTTATTTTATGAACTTATAAACTGATCCTGCTAACGGTTTGCCGCTTCATCGTGGCTGGGAGGTGTTCCTGGGTGTCGGACTGCGATGTACGGGGGAGAGATTCGTCCCGCTGGCAGGGTCTCCCAAATTGAAAAGGAGATCGGCGATTCCACCAGGAAGCCTAGCTAAGAGTAAACTAATATCAGGATCCACCAACCACCGTCCTGGTATCAAAGTTGCTTAGTGGTAAATCTCCCTCTGATCCACAACGGCTACGACTGCCTGTGGTGGTGACGACCTGGAGCAGTCTTTGGCCAGGCAGACCTCGGAATTCCAGGAAACCACAGTGGCTTAACCAGCAAGTCTCCGAGGAATGATGGTTGTGCAATGGCACGCGCAACCAATGAGGATGGGCCGTTCAAGTATCAAGTATCGAGTAAATATAAACTGATCTTTTTTTGACCTAATGAGAGGTTGGTACAGGTTTTCGTTGTCGCTGTCCATTGAGGGCAGTCCCACTCGTTATAGCAAGGCTCTGAAGAAGGCGAATTCGCCGAAACGTCTGCCATCGACCAACAAGAGCATTAACAACAACAACGACAACGACAACGAAAACTTATACAAACCTCGTTTCAGCTCAAAAAATACCAGTTTATAAGATTGTATAAATAAACATATTAACTATTTATGTCTAGGTTTGTAGAAAGTCGGTTCTTTGAAATACTGATACTTATTATATCAACAGTTTCAACTTCTAATACCATAAAATAAAGACGTTTATGAGCGGGAACTTCACTTCATGCGGCAGTGGATATGTTAACAGTTATTTATATTTTGCGTAAAAGCCGCCTGGAATAAACGCTTTTCTGCCTTCTTCCACTGCTCCAAAGTTATAGGCAAACAACTAAAGAAGGACTGTTTAAATGATAACGCCTACCTATTGCCTGCACTAACTTTTTTCAGCCTACCAATCCTTAAGATTCACATCGACATTTCCTTACCGTAGTCCACGGCTCTAGAGGGGCTGGTGTAGTGTGTGGAGAAATATGATCGGAAAACGATGATGTAACCAAATCACGTACTGTCCTAAATAGAGCGTAGAAGAACATTTCAGTGAAAAACGCTCAAAGATATAATAATTGATGACCGACCGATTTTGATTGACTGTTCGTAACCCATTAATCGAGTTTATTGCAACCATTTGGGATTCCTGAAAGGAAAGAATTAGACACTAATTCGGCATTGACACCATGTTTTAGAAGCGAGGGATCATTGAGGATTTTGTTGAAAAAAATTAATAATTCGACTTTTACATTAAAATAATCTAAACACGAAGAACCCTTTCTTCACTTCCTGTCATTATACGAGCTCATCGTGGTCGAAGTCTTTCTGTATGTCAAACTTAGACGTGAAGCTGATGGCTCATTCTCCTAAGAAGGCAACCAAGGTGAGAAGTTCGACATTAAATTCAGGTAGTTCAGCTTGGAATAGACCAGTTAGGAGACCTAGCTAAAATTAAACCAAAGCCACGTCAGACTGCACAGAGCTATGGCCAGCCACGTTTTCCCCAGAAACAGTACAAGATGCTTATGCTATTGAAGCACCAAGAACAACTGGAATTAATTGGACAGCCATACTGCATAGCAGAAACGATGACAACATGATGACAAAAGATGACACATGTAAAGCATAAAAATGTTAGACAAACGTCAAGAAATTAGCGTGTATCAACCTTTCGATACCCACATCTCTTGTTGTTATATTCAAGCACGAAGGAAAGAAAGCTCTCACAAAATCTAAGACACCGGAAATAAAGTCACTTCGTACCTCTAGAACTTTCCGTTCATTTTCAATATCTCTCAGTTTCATCATCAGCGAGACGATGAGCGTGTAGTAATTAACAATGTACAAACACAGAACCCTGAAGCATACCATTTGCGAAAGAAAAGAAAAATAAAAACCGAAGGTAGTAAGGTTGTAAACGTCTCTAATTTACAATGTTGTTACTGGAAAACAAAAAAAAGAACGAGTGTAATTAGTGAATTCGATACTGTTTCGTATACTTATAGGACGTCATAATGTTACGTTATTGCTAACAGTTATTGACCAAAAATCGTTTTGTCGACTAAACGCAAGAATCCAGGAAAAATTCTGGTAGCAAAGCAGTAGACCTCCTCGGTATGCAGAAGAACCGGCAAGGACTTATGTTGAGGAACTGAGGGCGCAAACAGCGCTGGTATCTCAATATTAGACGGAAAATAAATCTGGACTAGCCCTCTGCACGTTAAAGGAGGAAAACGTCGACAAAATCATAAGTTGTAGCCGAACCCAAGTACAACCTTGACTGTCTCATTGAATGATGGATGCAGAGAAATGAAGCGAATCAAAGAGGTGTCGACTTCTGCACAACATGTGGAATAGATAATCAAGGTAAGATAGTAAGACCTCAAATAATTTAATACCATAAGTAAAAAAGAGTGTTCCAAAAGTCGTATTAATATTTGACATAGTTACAGATATTATATTAAACGCACAGCAGTTCTTCGGAGTCAAAGAACAGCATGAGCCGATATTCGAAGGTGTTGAAATTGGAGGAAGATTTGTCGCGGACTTGAAACCTTCGGCACTCGAGAGAAAAAGAAAATCGGTTAGTGGAAGACCTCATTTGTACTCGACGTGCGCAATCGATTTCTAGTTAATTGTTTTCAATTGTTAATAAGCTGTAGAAAGAAAGCACAAAATGGTATTGTAGTACAGGATTGTTCAAACTCAAATCAGCTTTTTCTTTCTCATACAAGCAACCAGCTGAAGAGGTCAGCTCTCTTGGCAAAATTTCTAGCACACAAATGTTTAAAAATTTCACAAGAACTGAAAGACCTTGCAGTTAGGTGGAATCAATCACGTCTGACCTGGCACCCATTCTTCACCCGGAAGTTAAATAATGGTGCGCACTCTAACGAATAGATGGTGGACAGGTAATACTCGCCACTCTTTAATTACTATTGGTGTTATTTAAACAGAACTGTCTCGTTGAGGTAGCCGAGCACATGCCGGTTCTCATCGAGCGTTGTGGCCAACAACAAACCTGCGAATATTCGCAGTAATTTCTCTCGGTTACGTTTTCAGCGGGGCAGCTCTGCTCTCTGCGAATTTCTGCGAGTTTCGGCAATTGTATGAACAGAAGTGAAGGGCAATAACCATCTAGCAGAGCAGACATGCACGGTGCCTTCTCCTGCACAGCAACGTACGTGCTTTGCCAAGCAGGTACTCCTGACGCGATGTTTGCACATTCTTTTTTTTCTTCTTTACTCGCCTTTAAACATCTTTGTAATTTTATTCACTGATAGAAACTATTTGGAGTATTTCACGATATTCTTGAATTTATAAATTCCATTTTTCGAAAACACTACAAGGTGTATTGCATTTTAGCCAATCGATAGTAGTGCAGATATTTTGAAAATATTTATCCATGCACCTTGCCAACTGAATTCGTAGAGCCGTTCGTGGATGATATCGCTCCAGTTTTCCGATCAGCTCAAATAGATTTGGGAAAATCAGCGTAATGAAGGAGACTGTTATGGACACCGCATTCTATAAAAGAAATGCTAAAGTGTAGTAGACTCAGTGGAAAAACCATAACAAAAACCAGGTGAAAAAACCTATTTTTCCAGAAAGCTTGTTAAAGAAGCAAAGCAGTTTAACTGAATAGCAAATGTTTACTTTTTACTTTGTGCCTGCTAAAAACAATTTTTATGATAGGGTATTAAGCGAAACACAACCACAAAAATTGTAATAGGCAGAAAATATAAAGTACAAATTGTGATTTAAACTACAGCTTCAGCTTAACGGGTTTTAATGCCGATTTGGACTCCCCAGATCAATTTCGCCGACGCGTGATCGTTTATGGCAGTGATCGATAGAACTGGTTGAGAGACAGGCGAAACGATGGAGCCACATGGTTTCGTGGTGAACGCGTCAGCCCTCAGAAGGGGTAATAGCACGTTCGTTCCCCACCGCAGAAACCTCCGGTCCGGAGTTTTGCAAATATCTCAGCAACGTTGTGGTTATATACCATGTGTTTTGCAATTTTCAATGCAAATGATTATGAATTAAAAAGTGGAAGACTTTCAATATCGACTTGGGTAAAGGATGAAAAAGAAAGATAAAGCTTCCGCGGTTGACTAATCCCTGAGAGATGCGCCATGAATTCGAATTCAATGAGCATTGTTAGAGGTGATTGAATGCATCTGCCTTATAGAATGACCTGTCGTGCTCTACAGATGCATCAACTCAGTGATGCCATTTCCCCAGACACCAATTTGCCGAACTCGGAGGGATGGATGGCTTGGTGAGCCTGCGACGCGAATTGGCCTCATGGGTGCTGCAGGGAGCGTCTAATCACCGTGCTGCATGCCCTCCTAAATACTTGGATAGTTGGATAAATAAGGAGTGGCTCGTCTTCATTAGTTGTGCCAGCACCAGCATATTTTTAAACAGTTCTTCTCCCTTGGAATCGCTCTCCATTGTACTGTCTTATCTGAACTTTGATGATGGCGGTCACCATTCTGTGAGCTTGTTTTCAGCTTATTTCTGACTCTTTTAGATTGTTGAGATGACCAGCAAACACATCCGCCAATATGTATTCTTTCTTTGACGAGCTTACACGAGGTTGATTATGATATTTATTTTCCGCTAACGTTTCGACGTCTTCGTCTTCCTCAGAGCCGGTGATCCGAGTCGTTGCTCCACGCTTGGTCATCCGTGTTGTTCGTGGTCATTCAGCAGCACGCTTGAATCGTGCTGGCTTAATGAAGTCGAGTGCATTAGTAATCCCACAGGAATTGATAAACACTGGACTCTTAATTTTTAACTCCATCTCCTCCAAAAAGGGATTGAACAGATCTTCTCACCACCAGTGGTAAAAGGTCCGTGATTCAACTGACGTATACAACCTACTTCCTGTTTCGTGTCAAACGATCACATAGCATATAATCAGGTTTCTGGCGTCAACATGAATCGCGTTTGAAAGAGCTGCTCTAGTGCTGCAGGTACAGAGCAGGAAACTGTCCTCATTCCATTAATGGACGCTCATTCTGATTTACCGGTGGCTAAATTGTTTGTTTCTTCTCTTTGAGATCTGTGGTTGTTTTGCTAAGACGTTTCCGGTTTATCAACACAGGCTGTCACTAGCTCCTGCAGTTCAAATCTTGTACATAATCAATCTCGCTAGCAAGTGAGTGCTGAAAAGGTACAACTGATCTTTTTGGTTTAACACCTGCTGGGTTTCCGGTTAGAATTATCAAACCTGTTCTTAAATTCAGTAATCCTATTGAAGGGATGAGACACGGTGCAGTTCAATATCCAAAAACACAAAGCTGCGATGACGCAGCAAATCACGTGAGAAACGCTACAGACAGGTAGCAAAGCGTCATGAATATACAAAAAAATGACTCGCTCAAAAAAGCACCTGTTTTACAAACGTATCCGTTTCTCTGATCTGGCTCACCGCTAGAATTGCCCACACGGAAAATGCTAGCATAGTGAACACAAGCAAATTAGCGAATAATCGTAACAAAATTTGTAAACAACAATATTTTTTCTTCATGTTCACCGTAAACTCAGCAATAGCCTCCTAAAATGGAAAAGCTTAAAACGTATTTGCATCTACGAAAAGGCAAAGCGGTAGAATAAGTGCCAAAAACGACCATGGTCAACAGAAACCCACACGGAACTTAATGACGTTCGCCATGTGCACGTTTCCGGCAGTTTCAGCGTTGCCTATAGTGAAATCCCAGCCTGTGAACGCTTTCCAGTTGAAAACATACTGTTCTGTTTTACCTGATGATAATTTACTCGTTCGTGCATTAGCAGCCATCCTTAAAATATTGAACTCAAAATGTTTTGCTGACGTTTCAGTATGCCGTTTATGCATTTGTTTTGCCCGAACAAACTTTTTAAGGACATAATGGTCTAAACAGAAACGGAAAAGTTATTGCAACCGTAATGAACTAAAGACTGAAACGAACACAAATGCAAAGTTTCCTTACTTACTTCCTTAAAATTGTGAAGAAACTATATCCAAGTACAAATATATTAGAAAGAAAATACGCTACTGGTACTCTATATCGAATTGTTTCACCAAAAAATGTTTCCCTTGAGTAGTAACCATAAAATATCAAGGAATATTCCATATAACCCTAAAAAATAGCTGCTGAAAAAATAGAAAAATATCACAACGTCGTTAAATATTACACTTACTCCCAAATCCCACACGGTGCTCATTTCATCGGCACGTAGACGAACATCATCGGGCATGATTTTAATGGATTTCGTACGATTGTAGCGCTCCGACGCAAACGTCATCCGTGAATCCGCCAACCACTAAAATCTGTCTTTTCTACGATGACATAAGGCAGAAACGATTTGTTCAACTGCTAAATGTGCATTTATAATAACGTAGAAACTAATAGAAAGTCGTAAGTTACATAGAAACAGTGATTGTACGCGGCCACAATTATTTAAACAATTAAATAAGCTTAATTCAGTACAGATGATGATGTATGAGGTCACAATCAATGTCAGTCATATGTTCGAAAGGACGCAGTGGTCGGAGACGCCTTGCAACACACACGTGGAATTGCGCTCATGGCCCACCAAGCCTTCCATCCCTCCGGAGTGGGCAAATTGTTACCAGACTTGTCTGGGAGGATAGCAATACTGGCTCGATGCACTGATAGGCCACCGCAAATCATTGTAAGGGCCAGATGTGCATTCAATCACCTCCAAACTATACTTAATGTAGTCGAATGCATGGCCCATCCCTCAGGGATTGATCAACACCGGGAGCTTTATTCTTTTTATCCTTTATCATATGTTCGAAAGCATACTTATTACAATAGAGTTCCTAAGAGAAAAAAGTTGTTATAAACAAGACACAATTACTTGGAACATGGCGAATAACAATGGCGCAAAGCCTATGTGATGAAAAGATTCGAAGGGAAACAATTTATATTCTTTTTGCACAGAAATTCGGAAAAATTTCATGGAAGGTATTGACCTCGTTCTCCCAGCTTCTAAGGCGAATTTGCAGAGAGGTACATGTTCATTAAAATGGAGTGAATCAAACATTTCGCGAAGAAGAAACTTTATACAAGCCACTTTTGCACTACTTAAAGATACCTCGAGCTACCCTATACTTTCAGAAATGTTTCAGAGTGAGGATACACTGCTAGAAGGGATAAAGGAGAATAAGAGCTCATCGTTGTTCTCGAGAGATCATATTTTGGACGGAGGCTCTTATTTCGAAGCTGATGAACATCGTATAGGTGAATGAATGCATATTTCAACAAGGCAATGAATTACGAAGGCCGATTTATGAAGTCAGTGGTTATTTTGGGTTTGGAGGAAATGCACGAGAGAGAGTGTTTTGGAAGAGGATTTGAACCACGGAATACATGAGCTGCAGAGCCCTTCTAATCACTGCGCTACACTCACGCATATTATATATATATATATATACATATATATATATAATGTAATGCAACCTTGAAAATGTGTTCAACTCACTTCTGGAATGATGACAAACATTAACATAATAACAGTCATAGTAACATTGACTCCAAGAGTCCATCGCAGAAAAGTGAAGTAAGAACTAACAACGGATCCAAAGTGACCTGAAAAAGATCATTTGTAAAATTATTTGTTTTGTTGCTGCGTTTTCAGTAGCATTCGATGAACCTCAATTCTACTCTTTGTTAATTTTATTTCTTATATCCCTCAAATATCATCTGCAGCTCGATATGACAAGTTTCAGTTAAAAAACATTTTTCTGAACATATGCTTTGCGCCGACTTTATTCGGACAAGTTCTGGAACGTTCTTTACTAAAGTTCTAGTCGACACAACCATCGCAATATATGAAACTTTTCTACATCTCACATCGTCTTCATAGCCCTATCACATCGGCATCTGATGAGAAAAAAAGATTTGACGATAATGGATGACTCTCTGATCACAGAGTAAATATCTTCCATATATCTAGAATATACCGCGGACTGACTAGAGAATAATTGCGCTGAAAATTATTGAAAGACGGATTTCTTTCCTTGGGAGGCTGGCGGAGTCCTCGATCGGAAAGTTCGGGGTCGGGCAACGTCGACATAGATAACGATTCCCTTCAAGGATGAACGGCTGGTTATTCGGCATCCGGAAACACCGCTTCACCTCAATCTCCAAATGAACCCGTTATGATTTCTTCGAAATATCACGTTGTGCTTTTAGATTATCACATCTGTTGAACGTTCTCATAAAAACAAAGAACATTCTTCTAACTGTTCACTTATTAACCAGTTTTTCTATGAACTATGGTAACTTTTAGACTAGCGGAAAAAGCAAACTTTAAATCCTCAGTGGAAGGGACGAACAAAGATAAAACAACGATCCTAGTGCCGTCACGAATATTGTAAATGTAGCAAACAAGTGCAGATATAGTCAACGATCCAATATACTCTAGTGATGTAGTTTTTGTTAATTATAGTTCATAAAACATAAGAGTACATCTCATCGATTTCTGAATGGCTCTACACACGCTATAAGATTCATGAACGAAGCAATGGACACCTTTCGTAACGCCTCTAGAAATAGCGCCAAGTTCATGACACTGCTCAATTTATACATATTATTCTGATGGAGGGGATCAGAGATCATTCAAGAATAGACCTTTACACCCGCTGAAGAAGATTAAGCATTAGAAAAGCACAACAGGGCGAAAAAGCTATAACAGTCAACTCACTTTCAATTCGCTTAATCTTCGCTTCCCATAATATGAGATAAATTTTGAAATTGTCAAACCATCGACTCATTAATGTGATTCGTCTACCGGCTTCTGCTTTAAGTAACCGTGCCTTTGAAACTTTTGCCTCTTGACGTTGAAGGTGCCGTTGAGCTACTCTGCAATTGAGGCTTTTAATATAATGTCTTATTTCCACTGGTTCGAAACAAGGAAATGTAATTCGAACGAAAAAAGAGCCAAAAAGAATATTACTGAGTAAAACTTTCGAAGGAAGAAAGTTAAGAAAAGCATAGAGGGATTCACTTTAGAATATATTCGCTCACTTCAACGTCCTACGTTTTCGCTTCATATTCCACGGTTGGCAACGAAGTTTTCCAATGATTTCCCGCTTATGTCGAATTGCTTCCAGTATTCGATCCTTAGACATATTTCGTGTGTCTTCCTCATCTTCATCCTCATCACTAAATGAACATGTTAAGCTAACATCGGAGATTTGGGTTTTGCCTACAGACGCTACTTTTTTTGCAATTTGTAAGCACTTAATATCAGTAAAATCTTTGGAATCACCCACTCTTCGAGCCCGCCAATGGTTCGCGTACTTGTGTGCGGTCGCATGAGAACGCTAGAAGACCGACGAAACAAAGTGATCAAGTCAACCTGTGAAAAAAGACTCTTTGCGGTGGAAAAAGTAAGATAGAAAGGATCCGTTGACACTGACAGCTACAGCCTAATTTTCCTGTTCTCTGTCTCCTAGAGGCGTTTTACTCGAGTTATCCTTTAAACTATCGCCGAAACATTGAAAGAAGATTAGTCATAGCAGCAAATAGGATTTGAAAGAGGTCTTAGTGCGATGGACCGTATTCATTTACAGACCAAATGTTATGAAATATAGCAGAAATATAAAATAATGTTATTATATCACACCTTTATCACATTGAGGAAGATCACCGATACAGCTGAGACACGAAAGCGGTTATGATAGTTTTAAGAAGCTCATACCGTTTCTCCAAAATATATGGGTTTGCCTTTAAGAATTTTGGGTGACAATGGAGATCAGATAACATACGAGTGAAAGCTAGTGGTCAGTGGCTCAGTCATCTTGGCTTCGCTAATGACATTTTTTTCTGAAGAAATACTAGGCTTGTGTACGGCGTTAATTGAAAAAAATGGTGCATTTTAAGTGAAGAATTTGAGACGATATAGCTCGAGTCAATACGACTTCATTAATTGAGAGAAAAATTATCAGAGAATGCATAAGCTCAAGATGCGATGAATTCCTCGAAGCTATTTTCAGATCAGAATCCAGTGGAATACTATCCCTTAGAAATCTTCATAGAGCTGCTATCGAGGGCATTGTGGAGCTTGAAGAAATGGAAGGCAAGACTGCTTGCTGTGTAGTTGTGTTGTGTTGTGTAGCAAGTGGTCGATCGTTGTCGTGCCAAAGGGATTGGACCTTTTCTGGTGCCCTATTTTGTGAGCGTAAGCCTCACTTTTTTGCGCATTTTGTCGATTTTTCTGACCATGTTTTCCTGATATAAACGTCTTGTCAATACTCAAAAAAGCTTCCGCGAGATAAAGCCGTTGAAAGCACAGAGCAGCCGCCATAACCTTCTTTTGTCCCAAATTCGATTCCATTAAGTGCTTCGGGGAATCATCTCGGTTAAATAACTAATGCGGAACGTCGTCAGTTGTTATATGAGAACCGTTTTTTGTTAAAACTCTCAATGCAGTTGAGAGATAGATCTTTTCTTCATTGCGAAAAAGCACAAGGCAGAATTAGTGGCGGCGATCTCTTTGGTAATCACTTAAATCGCATCGCAACCATTTAACGAGCTTTTCAACTCTTTGATGTCTTCAAACGACAAATAACTATTGACTGGTCGACGACGAGCGCGCCTGCGAAAGTTATTTGGAGGGTCAAGTCTGGTTTTCTTTCTTGGATAACTGCCATTAACTGCTGAAGCGAACGAACTTCTTCGTCATCTAGATTCATACACCCGTTAAGGAACTTTTCAAACAATCTGCGTACTTCGCTCTACTCCGCCACTTTCGTAACCCTTTCGGAACGTGTAATGATAACATTTTAAGTTCTTTCTGTTGAATATGTCAGAGCTTGGACTGATGAGTTTAAGCCACATAATTTTTTGCCATCAGAGCATAACTTCGGCATGGTCGAAAGATTGTAAATTAGGAAAAGTATAGATAAAAGCTACAGAATAAGTAGTTGCATAGAAAATTAACTCTAAACGGGTTTACGGAGCACATGTGTGAAATCAATATTTGGTGCAAGGTGTACTTGTAAAATTCATGAAAACAACAGCCGCCACTGTTTCTTGATAAGCATGATAAATCGAGTGCTGGTCGGTTCTGATCGTGCATATAGAAAGATCGACCCAATCTTCAGGAAAAGCAAAGCAATACTAATTGGGGATGTGCCTGTGTTGGTGTCGCCTCCATGTTCAATACAACGAACAGTTATTTTGGAGCACTTTCTCTATATATATCTTTACAGCCTATTCAGCATGATAAACGACTCAGAACTAGATCTGAGTAAGAGAAGCCAGTGGTTTGAAGACTTTGGCAAAGCAATGGTGATGCGGTGATGTACTGGGAAGTAGATAATACTCTGCTTTGTGTCCAATTCTTTTGATTGCATGGTTTTCCATGCGTTAACATATGCCGCTTAACGGAAGTTACTTCAGCATAATGATGAAACGGTCATCATCATCGAACGCGCTGCCAACGTGATGCTAAAAGTAATCTATTTCATTAGAAGTGAGAAAGTGAATCCAACGTTGTGACATAAATCGGTAGAAGGTAAGGAAACTGGCCCACACAGAAAACGTCGGAACTCTACTTGACTGAAAATGGAGCGCCCGTCAGCACTAAGACGACAATGGCGATTAGTACGCTTTTCGTAGGATTTCATGCAATGATAATAAAGCTGCTAAGCGGATAGTTAAACCTCCTGAAAATCATGATCATTCTCGTGGCCGTCAAACTAGTAGCACTCATTGCGTGACTCTGGAATACGTCGGATATGAATAGTTTTTATTGTTAGTCTCTCAAACCGCACGACAATAAGTAGGCCGGCATACAATACAGATGGCGGCGTACAAGCCATTCCGATTATCAAAATTTTGAAGAAATTTTGAGAAATTTAAGAGAGACTACTTGTATTTTCCACGGTTCTTTTTTCGATATGCCTATTTAGTGATATGGCATAACTTGTTTTCATTATTGACGTCATATGGATGAAAAAATATGCTACTGCACTGTTGACGATTTCGCTCTCACGTCCCCATCTATGCAGAGATTTTTACTACCTCGAAAAAAATTTTAGTCTTTAAAACATTTGATTTATTGAGTAACCGCCCTATGCAAATAGTCGGGCTTTCAACAAATTACTAGTTTTGTGTTCTCTCGCTTAAGTTATGTGAAAAAGAATCTTCGGCGAAAAGTTCCGAATCAATCGAAGCGCTGCATAAGTAAGCCATTGTAGACACTTCATGAGGATGTAAACCATACCACATTCAATTATATATGGGTCCATCACCTCATATCTTAAAAAATTACCAAACGAATTCGCATTTACAGAAAAAAACCTGCATATGCTGCAGTCTCAGAAGTGATAATCTGGACAACAGCTTCCTGAATCTCGAAGAAACCAAAAGCTTTGGTCAGAAGTTAAACATTCTAACAAATTTGAAAACTCGGAGGTGAAAAAAACGAATGGAACGCACCAAAACAGACGATCGACGGCTCATTCGACTCTCTATATCTTCGTCTGTCGTCACTTGGATCTCAGTGAATGATTTGCTGGTTTGTGAGTGATCAGCTGATAACGACGTACAAATCAGACATTGTAAAAAAACTGAGTAGTAGTATCAAATGCTAAAATTTACATCATATTTGCTGGATTAGGGCAAACGGTATCCAAACCCAACCTGTACCTCCTCCTCCACTTCAACCCTTGAAGATCTTTTCAAAATGCGGCTTGAGATTAACCACGGCGGGTAGGAACACTAGCGGTACACCAGCCGTCCTTTGAGACCTTTCCAATTTAAACATGAAGAGAGTTTCAACAGAGAGGGACGTGAAATCTCAGGTAGGCTTCGGACTTTTGATTACCCTTTCCAGTGGCCCACGTGTTATCGACCACACCAACCAAGGTCCTCGCTGTATTTTCGTCTCAACCAGGTTTTCACTCTAGCAGCACTTTCAGCAATCACCAATCAAAAAAAATGATCTGGGAAGCACAAGTTAGAACTGAGACTAGCACTGTACAAACGAAGCAGAAAAAGAGCAAAATTGTTAATGTAGTACTAGTAATTTTTTTCTCACCACCATCTTCCTCCAGTGAGTGATTTTCAACGCGATTGGAGCTGAAGCACAGCGGCATTCTTCAACCACGACTCCACGACGCACCTTTGCAGACACACATTATAAGATGCCATTACGGAACGAAACAAAATAAAAAACAATTCAGGTTCCTAATCCAATAAAATTATTTAAGTCAGCTTCGAAATTCAATCAACAAAACATTCGGCCACGTCTCCTCGCTATATTGAAAGGCGATCAAAGAAATACTACTCGAAGAAAGCACCTTTCAAAAAAAAGTTTTATGAATTATATGCTTAAGATATTTAGTGGAAAAAGGTGATAGGGCAATTAGAGAAAGAAGCGCTGAGAAAATTCAATATCGACAGATTTGCGATTATCAGGCCGAGCTTGGGAGCCACTACATTCACAGCATACTGGTTAAATCAGACAATATAATTAACACGCTTCACCTTATTCAATGCATAAATAGAAATGTTCAAACAATCAGGATATTATGGAACATTCCTCTGAATATGAAATGATAACAGAGTAGGAAAAGGAAATGTGACGTGCATTCATGAACGACTTAGGATGTGTTGGTCTTTTTTTAGAACTATACTCTGAGAAATAAGCAACATTGCGTTATTTCATTTTTTTTTGTTTCTCATAAAATTAAAGGTAGGGAACTATCAATGACAGCACAAAAAGCTCTCCATCGCACCAAAATGGCGAGTCATTTAAGCGACAAGAACCTACGGTTTAAAGCTCACACAGGGTGCTATAAATTCCTCAGCTCTTTTGAAGTTAACAAATTGAAAACGGGTATAAGATATGGTTGAAAATAAAGCGTCTGGTGCTGATCAGTTTCTTGAAAAACTGCCATAAATCAGACTCTATCTGCAGCATCGTAAAGGCGATTGAATGCATATTTGGCCTGTACAACAAATCGAGACAGCTACACACGCATGTATCGAGACAATGCTCTCTTTCCCAGAGAAATTCTGCACCAATCTACAACCATCATGGAGGAATGGATGGTTTGGTCAGCTCGGGGCTGAAGATTGAACTGATCACTATGTGTGTACTGCAATGCACCTCAAACCACGTCACATGTAAGATATAAATTACTATTCCTAAGTAGGAATTTTCTATTAGTGCTGCGGAGATGTCAAGTTGTAGTAATTGCTTCAGAGAAATAAACTTCTTTATCACAGCTTTGTTGTATAATTCCAATTGGATTTGCGCTGTGAAATGACATGATATTTGAGGATACAAAATTCTTAGTTGATTGGTGACAATCGTCGACGCCTTCATCTCATCTTCGACAACAAATATTTTGCTCAACAATTCATCCACTAATAAGATTTTGGTCATTAGCTCTATTACGGCCTCAGTTTTCCATTCATAAAGTTATAAACTCCTAATTACCAAAACCAGACAACTATTCACGAAGATCAGATCAATCGCAAACTATTATAGATTTTGCGCTGAATTTTTCCCATTAACTCCTTTCTTTCATCATCCCTTTCAGTCATCTTTCTTTTTTACACTCTGACAACTAAAAATTCGCAGTTATTACCACGGGATTTGGTTCGGAAAGAAAATGATTGCATAATGACGAACTCGAGGGAAATAATCGCTATTCGTCGACCTATGCATTAAAATCTATGACTTTTAGTATTGGTGATTTGGTGGTGAAAGGAAAAAAGAACAATCTGATCTATAATTAAAAATTGGGTAAGTTCTAGAACGCACATCTGTTTGGAGGATTCAGAAGTGGATTTCTCGACACGAAGTGCAACATGTTAGTTAAGAAAATGCTTAGTAGATGCAAGAGAATACTCTGAGGAAACAGCGCTCTAATGAACACATTATTTTTTATTGGATTACAATGTGTACTTGAGTCGATGTAACAGCATTAGTAAACGTGTAATTCTCTTATCCAAGTGAATATCACCTAAATTTAATGCGGCACAAATGGGAATCGACAGCTGCGATAACAACGACGACGACAACGGCGACGACGACGCCGCCGCCGCCGCAAGAAGACAACATGCAACAAAGTGTGACAGAAATACTGAACAGCGCTATAGTCAGAAAGACACCTTCAACACCTGAATCTTCCGACACTAGTAACAATGAAAAGGACGACGTGATGTCGTGTGTGTACACTATTCAAATCTGAGCCGCAGCAGTTGGTTTTTCAGCTAACCAACTGTTGGGAAATGTATTATTCCAGTGCCCTGCGGACATGCAGACACCAAATCACTGGAAAATAGTCAATCATGATTGAGAGAAAGGCGAACGAAACACAATAAAACAATTTCTCCAACTTTGTGTAGTCGAGAGAAAAGTCAACTGACATGTTGTAGAATGATGGCGTGTGAATGAACACTGAGTGAACTGCTAATGATATTCTGATTTCGCCAAAGCTACCAAGCAATCGTTTACACTAAGAACTATTCGGTTGGAAATACTTGTCAAATCGAATCAAATGTTGTTCTTCAAATTTCTCGGATCTGTTCGATTGTGGGGAATTCGACTAGTTCAATTATAATTCCCTGGAGTGGCCATATTTGTAAATATTTCTAGAGTTTTGAATCTATCTGAAGCGGTCTGGGAATTATGACATGAAATGCTGGATACACTTGGATTTCAAGTATTTTCCAGAACTCTTTTAAAACCCATTGGATCGTGGGCTTCTGTTGTAACGACCGAAAAACGAAATACGAAACTATCTCACAAGATGATTTAACTTTTCAAAAACTGAAGACATCTTTTCAATAACTGGAGTGCTCCGGGAGCTGAGAACGATGACGTATTTCTAGAAGAGATTTTGCTCTGTCATTTCTAAATGCGTCAGAGTAATTTTTAAATGCCACTTTATTCTAAAATCGCTTTAAAATTTGAGATCGGAAACTGAAAACACTAAAATTCACGCGTTCAGGATTTTTATTGCAAGTGCACAAAACGCAACATCTACGATATATAGGTGGCCACCAAGTGGACGGAATCCCATTTGTTCGGTCGTTCCGGTGTTCGAATTATGAGCTTTGACGTAAAAAATGTGAAAAATTACGTCTTCGGAACACCGGAAGACAAAATTCTCATCTCAATAGAGTAAAAACTGTTTTTACTGGAAATTCTGTCTTGATTAATCACTTCGACTCCAGCTAACAAATTTTACTTTAAATCAATAAAATTCACTCAGATACGGAATTTGTTTGCCTTGCTTGTTGAATCCTGAAGAGAGCAATTGTCTCCGGGTGCTTACGCTTTGAAGCCGGTGCGCATCGTCGGATCGTCATTGTCAGCAGAAGGAAATCACATTGATGGTTCTAATTTTTGTGGTCGAGCGTGTCTTTCTAATAAAGTCAAAAGTGTCAGTGTAGTGAAATTAACAACTGAGTTTATATGAAGCGTTAACGTCTCGTTTGCAATAAATCCTGCGACGTTTAGAGAATAAGTGGTGGTTGAATGTTGACTGAAACATTTTCTTGACGAGAGCGACTGCTAAGAGCACAGCTGATGTGCCTAATGGATATAACGTTGCAAAAAAAAATACTTTTTTAGATACTTTTGCTATTCTGATTCTTATTTCGTGTAAGTCCTAGCATTTCTTTTCGTTACCAAGCCTTATAAACTATCATCCACGGGGATGATCTAATTTGGAAGTGCCTTCGCCTGTGAATTGAAGGTCTGTCATCTCTACACATTAAGATTTTAATAGTGTTCGAACGTGTTTTCCAAAAACATATCCAAGCCTGTGGACTCGAATCATTTCAGAATAACAGGGATTCCTATGACAGGAGCGAATGATGTGATTAGTCGACCGACTGTTAGAGGAAAATGCAACAAGCGGGAAGGAATACAAATTGAAGAAGCAGCTTTTCTTCCACGCCGTGATCGATGGCCTAAAAGTTTTCTCATGTAGAGAGTCTACGACCTTTTCTAGAACTGGATAGTGTTTCTCGTCATAGATTCCGAGTAATGCCGATTCAAACGGTAGAAGAAAAGATTAGGGTGAAATGAAAAAAAGAGAAGTAAGAAGTGTAAACATATCTCTCTTTTTCATGAATTTAATTCCTTCAATGTAATACGGTTAGGAGCTTATTTGAGTAATGGTATGATAAAACTTGTGAAAAAATGTGATATCATAAATAATTAATTAATGAAATTAATTGACAGGTCAAAGGAGACGATCACAAAGTTCAGTGGACACCAATATTCAAGGCGAGCAACTGTTTTCGATACTTTATAATCTTTCCTCAAAGAGTTAAAAAGAACCGACCAAACTTGAATTTATGAGAAAATAACTCGCTAGGTTGAAATGCGGTTGCAAAGTTGTAACTGTCTGGTTAAGCCTAGCCTCAGCAGGTTACAACCCAACGTTCGCGCAACCCTATTGATTACACTCTTGATGGATCCGACCGATTGTGTGATATCCAGAAACACCGGCAGAGGCAGTAAACTACTCAGAGGTTCAATTATCAGCACCTACTGAACAGGCTACCAAATCTAAGAATCACGACTGGTAAAAGGGCGCAGAGCGATTACCTGCAATCCAACAAATCTTCCGTTTTATCTCCAACGTAGTTATTTTCCGAATTTAAATAGCCTCGTCATTATAAGAATTCGTTTTTCGCTGAAAAATTTTCGCTTATATTGACATTTCTTACAGCAGGTAACTTTTACCACAATGTTGTCAGGTGAAAGAGGTTGTGATGCACAAGAACGGCAACTGCACTATCCAACGGTTTGAACTATGGGAATTTCTCTACTCAAAATTCTGCACAGTTTAGTTTGGTTTGGTATGACCCTCATCGAAGCGCTTGCCGCTAGATTGAATATAACTCATTCGACAGTGCTTTTTGCTTTTTTATTGGAAAATTGCTTTGTGTTAAAATCTTTCCTCAATCAGAGAGAAATAAGTTGAATTGCATAATGTGAAAGTTGAACCTGACCTCTCCACACATTTTAAAAGTCCGAGTTTCCATTTTCATGGTGTTCTTATAACTTAGTACAAAAAAGGAGTTATATAGAAGTCACTCACTAATTCCTTGCACTTTCAAATAACATCCATGTTTCACCAATGTTTCTTTTTCATATAATGTGTTCAGGACAATCGTAGCATTGTGTAAAAATTTCCAGCAGTAAGTGGAAAAAGAAACTATGGTACTAATGGTACTAATTGGTACATGGTACTAATTGCCTTATGCCTAGCTTTGAACAATCCAAGTGAACGTGAGGCGGTTGGAGAGTTATCAAACTCCATGCGCTTATCACCGCATTGTGAGTTCTCTATGAATTGATTGCTTTTCTGATTTATTTGCATTTCTTCACCGTTGTTACATCGTCGGCTTGTTACATCATCTCAGACCGATCTGTTAACTAATCGCATGACTAGCTGCCGTTACAGGTATCGCTATAGTATCGAACAAATGGAACCGCAAAGTAGCAAATCTTTGCTTGTCACTCTTTAGCAAAAATTTTAGTTAATTTGAAATTTATATAACACTTATTCACGTGCCATGCCGGTCCCAACACTTCTTCTACTCATTTCGTTGTCATGGAATCGTCGTCTATGGAGGTGGTCGTGTTCTCCATGGGTACTCAATGAGCAGGCTTGCTGGCTGTATTTTTCTACTCCATCCTGCTTGCTACGGATTTCAATCAGGGTTTCATGTACAGTTTAAGAATCTGGTAGTCGATTCTATATGTCAGTATGGAAGCCTTGCGCTTGTACTTAACGTGGCGGCAAATTTTTTCGGTGGTCTTCTTAGAGCTCGCGTTGATTCTCTCGGTATCCATACTAATCCCCTTCTAGTTCATTTGTTGCTTTACCTTTTCCTTATTTGATTGGTCTACTGTTTTCTTTCTCTTGAAAAGGAGCAGGTAGCGTAGCGCAGTGGTAGCGATACTGTTCATCAAAAGCTCGATGCTTTCACATACTGCCCAAGACTCGTCGACCTTCTCTAGCATTACTCTCCCAGTACTCGAGAAAGAATCGACTCAACCACCACTCAACGACACCCATTAGAAGGCAAGGATCTTCAAGCACGAGCAGAAGTTGTACGAAAAAATTTGAAGAATTTCGCAGACGATGGATGGAAAGAAAAGAATCGAGTGCAAAAGTGCTTAAATGAGCACAGAAAATGTGAAGACGCGTCATGTAAAAAATGCTTTTGAGATGTGTTCAACTTAATCTTGAAGAGGGAAATATTCCTCGAAGATAAGAACTACGAAAACAACTTCGGTGCTGAGTATGCCAGTCCATCTTCAGAAGACAACGATCTGTTGCCCTATAAATTGCTCGCAGCTTCTTCGATATGGTTAAAGCATCAGCCACGTATTTCCTGGCAACACAGAGTTAAAAAAAGTGCTGCTTCAAAAAGGTGAGAAAAATCGTAGAAAGTAATCTGGGCTCACTAAGCCTTCCATCACTCCCGGGTCCGCACACTGGTACCATCCTTGCCTGGGAAGATAGCAACATTGACTGCATACAACGTTTGGCCACAGAAGGTAATTGTACAGGCCAAATATACATTCAATCACTTCTGACGATACTTAATAAAGTCGAATTAACGGTGGGTCTTTTAGGGATTGTTAACTGCAGCGAGCTTTATCTTTCGTCCTTTTATCCACTGAGCTCAGCAGATGTACTCGGCGCACGTCAAGAGTAGTAAAGTCACGAAGTTGATATAGTAAAAGTGGCAACCAATTTTGTGTTCTACACTAGTGTTTTATTAAAATTCCCTAACCGTTCACATCTTCCTTAGCTAGAAAAGTTGTTTATCACATTGTTTTCTTAACTCATGTACACATATCTATACATATATCCGACACAGTGTATTCGACGATCATCAACCCGGTGAATGTGAACAAAGCAAACAAGAAGCCATCGGATTTGCCAACAGCTTCGTTCCATATTCAGAAAGTTACCAGAAATAAGAACACGTGTGTTTAAAATAGCATAGCACTTATTGTAATAAGGTGTAAGTCGGTGTTACGAGAAGGATGGTGTGAGTGAAGCAAATATGTGTCATTAGCCATCGGTTGTCACTCCCATCTTTTACAGCCCTACTTTCGCTAGACGTTATCAATAGTTTACTTTTTTATTTTCTGCCCTCTATTAATTTTATGGCAGGGTACTAAGCGAAATAGAACCACAAGATTGCTGAGATATTTGCAAAAGTCCAGACCACAGGTGTCTGCCGTGGAAAACGAACGCTCTATTGTTCTTTCCGGGGAGTAACGCGCCCACCACCACACCATGCGGGTTCCTCGTTTCGCCTGTCTCTCAGCTAGTTCTGTAGATCTGTGCCGTCAGCAATCACCCAGCATAAAGAAGTAAACATTGTGAATTCAACTACAGCCTCAGCTTAACTGGGTTCAATGCCGATGTGGTCTCCCCAGATCAATCCCTTTGACGGGTGATTGTTGGCGGCACAGTTCGATAGAACTAGCTGAGAGACTGGCGAAACGAAGGACCCGCATGGTGTGGTGGTGAACGCGTTACTCCCCGGAAAGAACAATAGCGCGTCCGTTTCCCACCGCAGACACCTGCGGTCCGGAGTTTTGCAAATATCTCAGCTATCAATAGTGCAAGTGGTCCTTCGCGTCAATGATGGTATACTTTCAGATTAGCAAATTTCTGGTCAGAATTCAATATTTCCTCGGATTACTAACTTAACACAAAGTCGTTATAAAAGTTACAATCGGGTAACATTTTGGCGCTTTCGCCTTCCTCAAAGCAGCGATGATCCCAGTGTATTGTCGCCAATCGGTCGATCTCGCAATGTAGGTCTTCATCATCGCCTGCAGAGCGTTCCACTGGAATGGTGCACGGCTCCAACGAATTGTTGCCATCCAGATAACAACGCCATGTTAGCTCAGTAATTTTGAAAAATGTCCATTGTTCACGCTGAGGCAAAACAATGGCCTTCTTCAAAAAAAAAATTGCTATGAAGTTAGATTTTCCTACGTCCATATAATGTATACATTAAGTGGAGTATACCCACTGCGAAAAACTTCTATGAGCACTCCCGTTCCAACCTGAAGGCCTGCCTTCAAGTAACTTAAAGAACACGAAGCATAATGGCATCATACTTATTCTCAATAATTCAGTGAGTTTCTTAGTCCTACGGGTATAACTCACCGTGTCAACATTCTGAAACAACTTCTTGTTTATGTGGCTGTTCTCCTTCTAGAGTTTTTGTCAAGCATGCGAACACGTACAACACTAGATTCACTGGATAGGTTAGAGGTTTAATGCTTTTGTAGTCCAAGATTTCCTTCCTGCATAACATTCTTGCTGCTAGTCCATTGTTTGCGCAGCCGACAGCAAAAGGAAATAGCCATAACGATGCTGAGATATTTGCAAAACTCCGGACTGCTAGTGTGACAAGATTGTGAGTTATACTATAGCTCCAGTTTAACTGGGTTCAATGCTGATTTGTGCTCTCCAGATCAGTCCCGTTGACGGGTGATTGTTGATAACACCTATAGGTCAATAACGTGGTTGAGGTAAGGTCTAAACCAAGGACCCACGTGGTGTGGTTATGAACGCGTTAGCCCACGGAAAAGGCAATAACGCGTTCGGTTCCCACCGCAAACACCAGTGGTCCAGAGCTCTGCAAATATCTTAGTATCATTATGGTTATATTTCACGTGATATTCTGCCATTAAAAAAGAGTAGGCCGCAAACAAAAAGTGACGAGATATACGAAATGCGTTGGCGAAAAAAAATTGATAAGTTCACCAGATGTTGGCACAATGATATCACTCCTTTTCCATCGTTTCATTCTCCGTCAGAAATAGTGTGTAATCCCATAGTGGACAATGCTACTGACCACTCGAGACAATATTTTTCATCTAGAACGCTCTTCGTGCTCTCATTTTTAAGGCGAGTCCTTCTTGACCAAGTCAGTTGTTTACGAAGTCTACCAATACACTCAACTCCATCTGATATTAATTTCTTTTGCTTCTACAGACCTCAGCAATTTTTTTTCTCAATTTAATACTAGAATGCGTAAATATGCGTACCGTTTTGACCTACATTACTCATATTTGCGTACAGCATGAATTCGGAAGTCTAATGAAAATTTTATTTAAAATATTTACGTTCCCACTACAAAATGAGGATTTTAATGAGACAAACAAACAAAATCTGAGAGACTTCAATAGTGTAGATGAGTACTGCAACTGATATGTGCTGGTCGGTAAATGATCAGTCGGGCAAGTGATGTTTCCAGCTTCCTCGCAGGATGGTGCCTTTCCATATATCGGTTATGAACATAATGATTTAAAAAGAATAGAAGATCACTCATTGTTTTGTTGATGAGCAGGTACGAAGTTGCTACTATGCTTCTTATTCACGAGAAAGAGCTGACGTTTCAGTGGATTTAGCCTTCTATAGAACTTTCAGGATAACATCTGAACACCTGAAGAACCTTCAGCCAGTCCTCACAAACACACTGGCTCTGCTCTTAACACGTTATCTGTCTGAATGCCAGGTCCCTATTTAATGGAAGACCAGCAATGCCGCGCTGTTGTTCAAGAAGGGTGACCTCCACGATATCGGCAACTATCGCCCAATCTGCTCGCTGTCTGTCGTCTACAAACTCTTCACTCGAGTCATCCTAAACAAGATTGACAGAACACTGGACGAAGGACAGCCATGTGAGCAAGCAGGGTTTCGAAGAGGATTTTCTACGATAGACCACATCCACACGGTAACATGGCTCATTGAAGTATCGCGAGAGTACAAAAGACCGCTCTATCTCACTTTCATCAATTTACAGAAGGCCTTTGATTAAGTTGAGATAGAAGCAGTCTTGGAAGCCCATGATAGTCAAGGAGTCCCTACTCAGTACATAAACATGCTTCGTGAGCTGTACAAAAAATTCATAACCAAGGTATTACCATTCTACAACTATATTAACATTGACGTCAAAAGAGGAGTTAGGTAAGGTGATACCATCCCGCCAAAATTATTTACCACCACCGTCGAAAACGTAACGCGGGCATTGGAATGGGATAATATGGGAGTGAGAATCCTTGGTCGGCAGTTACACCATCTTTTCTTTCTGATGATATCGTCTTTATTACACCAAGCATCCAAGCGGAACGTATGCTTGCCGAGTTTGATAAAGCCTATGGAAAGAATTGTCTTCGGTTAAATCTCACAGCAGCGATGTTTATAAGGGACGGATTGGTTATGTACGCCCCATTCACAATCAACGTAATGAATCTCTCCGAATGCTCCAGTTACGTCTATCTAGGTTGGGGAAATCAACATGGTGAACAACTTAGCTTTGGAGTTAAGTAGGCAAAAAGAACGACTCGGGGAGCTTTCAAGAGCATCAAGGATGTAGTAAAGAAAACAAAGAATATCCAATTTCGTGCCCACCTTTTCCGCTTAAAGGTACTTCCTGTGCTAACGTATACGTGAAAAACCTGGTCGCTGTGTGAGCATGATGAAAAATCACTCAGCGGTATTGAACGCGATGTCGAAAGGACGATGGCAGGCGTATTCCATGTCACGAAAGTAGAGGAACGGATCCGAAGCTCCGACCTGCGTCAACGATTAAAAAACAAAGATGCCGTTCTGTACGCCAAACAGTCGAAGATAAGGTGGGCCGGACACGTAATGCCTGTGAATGGCCACCGATTGACAGGAGCCGTTAGTGACTTGGTTCCTCGTGATGTTAAACGCACTGCAGGAAGGCCACAGACCAGATTGTCAGAGTTCTTTATGAAAAGCCTAGTAGAAAAAGACGATGGTCGACGAGGCCTTAGAGCGAAGAGGACCCACTGGACTACTCTTGCACGCGACTGGGAAAAATAGAAGATTTACTGGCTTCCGCTCTAGTCACTCGACGATCAACGGGACTCCAGGTGATACAGCTGATAGAACCATCAAAGGTCAAATTAACTGCAACCTAGGCAGCGAAACACGTCAATATCTTCAATAGAAAAACCATGGTACCTAGATTTGTACCAAAATTATCATGATAATGGAAACAAAAAGGACTTATTCACACACACACACACACCGTTTAGTAGCATGTTTCTTCCCCCGAGTATTTCACAAGAAGACCAACGCAGAGAGTTCATATGGATGGGTCGTGCGCCTCTCTCACCCTGAAATATCAGTCTTGAATAGTGTTTGAGACCACGCGTGATTACTAGCACTCCTCGCTGCAGTTCATTTTCGGATTTTGCAATTTATCAAGAATACTTCGAGAGTTTCAGGCGCTGGTGTTTGAGATACATGTGCGAGTATTATGACAGCTAACATAAGAGTTTTGCCCTTTACGTCTGCGTCTTCCTATGGGCGTCTAGCAGCATATTTTGTTTAACTCTACGCTTGCCGCCTAGGTGCTCTTTTATATGGTTCCAAATGCTCTACCCGTTTCGCCAATATATTCGTCCTCTCCCATTTTGAATGAAATCAGAAAAACCGCACCCAAATTAATAAAATTACCATTTCTGCAGTTAACGCAAAATATGAATTTTTGTGATGTGCGCAAATGGTCATGCCAAACGCAACGAAATAGCTGGCTTTTTAAAGTGTTCGGTGCTGTTTCTATCACTATTACCAGATTCTCTGGAACGGTCTTTCTTAAGTAAAGCTTTATAGGTGCACTTATTTCGCTAGAGTGAAAGAGGGAAGGAGAAACCGGACCTTATTCTCGTCAGATTTATCGTTTAGGGGCGTGGTTTTTCCTCTACGTCTATCCCAAGGAGCTACAGTTTCGCAGCTAGTTTCGAAATGCTTATTTGCTGCACCAATTTCAAGGATTCTTCATTCTGCACTCTTCCTATGCACACTTATGGCTGTTCAAAATATGTTCTCACAAGAGCACTTTTTCTACTGTGAAAGGTAAGAGGCAGGATAACGAATCAGCACGTTTTTGTTACTTGGATTTAAGGGCCATTTTGCAATGTAGCCGTTTTCGGTTTAACAACTCGAAACACTTGTTCATCTTCTCTAGTGTGACGTAGATGACAAAACGATCATCTATATACCTAGAAAAGAAAAAATTCCGAAGAGTGATTACTACTATTTAGTACATAAGGATCATCGGCTCTGATGAAGATGAAGACGTCAAAACGTTAGGCGAAAATAAATATACTTATCAGCCTCGTGTAAGCTCACCAAAAAAAGAATACATATTTATTAGTGATACTGAGGTTAAAGGAAAGTCGGTCTCGAAATATTACTACGCTTTGTACTAGCCGATAATAACGCCGACTTCTGCAGGTTTGATTGTTCGGGAAAAACAAGCTATTATTACGCTATCACCGGACATTCGCAGCTATCAACCATCAGCAACCTGCATAAAAGGGCATCACTGAGTGAGGATGCCTCATTCGAGGAGATGGCTCACTGAAGGAGACTTGACTCGACACGAAGGCGAAGCTGCCACGTCGAGACGAATAGCAAGCGTGGACCATCGACTCGGATCACCGGCTATGATAAAGACGAAGATGTCGAAAGGTTAGCCGGAAATAAATATACTTATCAACCTCGTGTAAGCTTATCAAAAAAGAATACTAGAACTTGTATCTCCGAAAACGGTGATTATTCTGGGGCCCGCACAACTAGTGATGACGGGCCGTTCAAGTAAATTCAAGTAAGTAATTCGATAACAAAGTCTGGTGCCAGTCGCTGTCCCATTCCCAACGCTCTGTGCGAAACACTACCCGGACCACCAAAGAATGAGTAATTTATAACAATCAATTTAGGTGCGAATCATAGATCGCTTATGTGACACGTGTTCTACCAGCGCGTATGTGATGGAGTCTTTCGACGTTGCTACCCTTTATGCAAACGTCTCGCATGCCTCCACTATGCAAGCCATTCCCGAACTTCTTATGCAAGATGAGGGAGCAATAAGCTTGTATAGTTTCACGATACAGCAGCTGATGTCACTCTCAAAGCAGTGCCTACTCTGCTGAATCTCTAACGGCTTAGAAAACATTAAGCACAAGTGAGACTGTTGGAAATAGGACAGAAACTGGCACCGAGCCTCTACATTACCTTTATGCCTAGGGTGGAAGCACCAGTAATCGATTGCCAGCCACTACTCCACTGTAGGTATAGAGATCATTGTTCCTTCATCTGCTCCATACAAGAGGGGGTCGACAAATGGTTGAGTTATTGAATAAACAGTCATAGTCTGGTGAGTACCTATCATTTTTCAGAGAGAAACCGAACAAAGGGAAACTTTCATTTCATAACTTTCAAATTAACCTTTACGTGAACGGCTACATCGCGAAGTGGTACCGAGGGCCAAGTAGCAAATACATATCGGTTCATTAGTTCTCTTCTCACTCGTCACGCAGCAAAATGGCGCTGGTGAGGAGTATACTTCGGGCAGCCACCAGTGTGTGCACAGGAAGATAGCAGTAGGAAGAATCCTTGAAATTGACGAGGCAAATAGGCGTTTCGAATTGCTACGAAAGTGTAGCTCATCGGCGTCGAGGAAACACTGCACACTACGTTCCCAAACGGTATTTATAGCGCAAACAGAGCACCGCTTATTTTATCCGCTCATCTTATTTCCAATGGAGTAAATGTAGCTATAAAACGTTGCTTAAAAATAGACGGCCTAGAGAAATCGGTAGCAGTAAGCCAAATGCTAGTGAGCATTCTAAGACATCAGCTAGTTCGTAACCGTTTATATGGCCGTCGCTGCACAATGCAAGATTGTATAATTTGTCTTAACGATGGAGACGGTGATTTCATGAAATTTGCTCCACATCTGATTTCATTTAAAGTGTGCTAGGATGACTGTACTGGCGAAGCGGGAAGACTATCCTGCGGCTGCATAAAAGAAAACTGAGATGCAAGCCAAAGTGACTAGCCCAACTTCGGAACTGTATAGAATTCATTGTTACCCTAGCAGATAGAAACTCAAGCTCCTCTGAACGCTTCTGTACAACAGCAACAGCTAGATAGATTTTTAATCAGCCAAGTTCGCTTCCGACTAAGTTAACTGCGATTCCTCAATGCGGCAACGCAAGACCTGTCGGGAAGGCCTTTCACACATACTTGTGACCATTGTCATCAAGTTCTTCAGCGATTTTTTCATGCTTATGTAGCAGCAGAAGTTGGCGCATCAAAACTTGGGTAATTCGATTCTTCAATTACTCTGACCTTCATCACTTTTCGTTGGTTAAATCTAAAAAATCGTCGACTCTCAAGAGATAGCAACTGAGTGCTTCTCCTACGAGCAGTTGCCTTCAGTTGCTCTGTCAGGTTCTTCCAACTTTTTGTCGCGAGCAGATGTGTCAATTGCGATGTTTTCAGATTTCGAGCCCTACACATCGAAGAGGCAACGCACAGCACAATGTTGAAGTATGCACGATATCAGATAACTACTTTGGAGCCTGGTGTGCTGTAATTACTACTCAGTGCACATGTTCGACCACGCTAATACAAATATCTTGCCTTTGGTGAGTATTTGTTTACAGTAGGCACCAAAACAGCTACTGTTAGAGCATTTTAGCGTAGGTACAATAGTTTTTGATTACAAAACCGCCTTAGAACCCCCTCCCATGTTGTAACACCTTTCTAGTGCTCACGTTTGAAAACGGGAGTAGAAATATGTGAGTTTTGGCTAACTAGATTGTTGTGCTTCTAGAATATTTCTCAGTGAAGTATTCTGTATACATATACTTTGTTGAAAGTCTATTAGTGATCTATCATCTTTCCGTAAGCATAAGAACTGGGCAAATCTAGCACTCTATCGTTTGTGATTAGGCAGGCACATAAATTTACTGCTTGCTTTCCTAGATCTACCGCCCTCATATAACGTGAGGATCCTAGCAATCGCTCAGAATGCTAGCAAGGGTACAAATGACAGAACATTTGGCGAGCGTCTGTTACCATGTTACGATTGCTCAACCACGTAACTTTTTGTTATATCATCATTTAGCGTTAATATTTATGCTCTTCGTTTTACGGATACGATGTTAACCCGCTTCACCATGAGACCGTCTTCCGGCTAATGATAATTTTGTGTAATGTTTTACTTCAGATTAGTGTGCCTATTTTTGAGCTCTATTTGGTAAAATTAATCTTGGATAGTTCGGAGTTGAGCGGTCAGTTATTCTTTCATTCCTATTTACCTTTCTGATTTCGATTCTAACATCGCCTTCGAATCAACTAGCAGGAAGACCGAGCAAACGATTCGTTGCCTAAAACATATCTCCTTCGGGTCCACATCGTGGTGAAGACCTGGATACGTTCTTGCAAGGTTTGGCACAACCAGTAGCCTCAGTACACCGCACACTGGGTGTTTCTGTCTATGACGTCAGAGGGTGAGTTGACCGGTGGGAGGCCATAAAATCTCGAGTTCCACAGGACGACATTGGAACAGGATCTGACGAACACATGCACAACACTCCATGGTGATTCTTTCTCACTCTGCATGTGTAATGCCAGAACATTCTCCACAGACACCGATCTTCACCCCTTCATGTGGCCAAAGATCGTATAAAATTTCATGTTATCGCACTGCAAGAAACAAAAATCAGGAAGACCGAAACAAGCCAACTAAACCACAAAGCGAAGTCCTTGTCAATCGCGGAGAAAGGATTCCGTCACGAAATGTCGGTGGCGTAGGCTTTGTCGTCCACCCGTCCATTGTCCACCTCGTCGATTTGTACGAGATACTCTCGCATAACCTGGAATAGTTGCAGAAATATAGTTTGTACCAGCAAGAAACTTCCGACTTGTAAAAGAAGCGCTGTCACTGAGACAAAAGATCGTCATAGCTCGACAGTCAATACACTTTCTCCGCCGCTGTCTAAAACATCGAGTCGTTCCGAACTTCATCAAACGAAGACGACTACATGACGCATGCGGACTACCAGAGGACAGTCACCGAGTATTGGACGTCGAATTGCGAATACTACGTACCTGTCTACGAAGCCGACAAAACCAGATGTTCGCCAAGTGGAAGAAGTGCGAAACGAAGGAAAACTTTTGTGCTAAATATTTGGAGGACCACCTCTGGAGGAGAATAGTGAGCGGGTCAGTGTTGATTTGCAACTCTATTAGGTCTAATGTTAAAGTAGCTTTGCGGAGAAAATTCGAAGACCTTTTGAGTAAATCACATAACATAGCTTCAATAGCGCACAAAAATATCGCTAAAGAACATCAAACAGATCACATTAGGATAGGTAATGTGCAAGAAAATTCAAGGTTAACCGTGTTAGGAGGCATAACTCTCCCTAACGGTGCGCGCTCGTTACTAGAATTGGGACCGAGTTTCTCACCATCTGAACCCATTTCTAAGATAACCTTGCGTAGGGTCGCATGTGGTTTACATGAACTTCAAGATAGACTCCGCAAAAAAGCTAGAGATGAAGCGCTAAATAGGTGCGAACAACACCAAGTGGGGGCCCTACCAATAGCACCATTTCCCCCGACGTTCTTTAGACAATAACAGCCCAATAATGAAGTTGATGTTAATTTTCGGATGTCTGCGAATGACGCTCTCAAAGTCCTTAATCACTATCGTGCGAAAAGATACAGCTCAAACCTCACTCAAGTGCAAAAACGTGGTATGCTAGAGGTACGAGAGCTGATAAGGTTGAAAAACACAAGACTCTCCGTTAACGATAGGGGTGGAGAGTTCGTCGCAATTCCTAATCAGTTAGATGTGGAAATAACGAAAAAGCATCTTGAAGATGCTTCGCTTTATCGCCCATCATCTGAGAAGGAATTCAAAAGTAAATACCGAAAATTGAACCACGAATGGGCCAAAATGGCAAGGGCTGCTGGTTTAAAACCATCAGTTATCTCTCAACTTAAAGTTGCCTTACCAACATGCCCCGTCTTGTATTTACTTATAAAAACTCATAAGTTAGTATCCAGCGATGATCTTGCGTCTACCGATCCATCACTATTTAAGGTTAGACCTATCATTAGCTGTGTAGACGGGCCAACGGACAGGATAACATGGTTTTTAACCCTAATATTTAACCAGTTGTTAAAAAACATTCCAGCCCATCTTACGAATACCCAGATGCTTCTGGATCGTCTACGTACTGCGCAGCCCAACAGCGCGTGCGTGATGGAGTCCTTCGACGTTACCGCCCTTTATACAAACGTGTCGAATGACTCCGCAATGCAGGCCATATTCGAACTCCTTACACAACACGAAGGAGAAATCAACATGTGTGGCTATAGGATAGAGCACCTGATGGCACTCTTAAAAAAATGCTTGGGCTGTTCAATCTTCAGATGGTCTGGAAAGTACTGCGCTCAAATAAGAGGGTTGGCAATGGGACAACGACTGGCTCCAAGCCTTGCCATTGCATTTATGTCTAAGGTGGAAGCACCGGTGACTGATCTCGGGCCGCTACTCTACTGTAGATATATAGATGACTGCTTGGTCATTTGTTCAACGCAAGAAGAAATCGACAGATGTTTCGAGTTGTTGAACACACAGTCAGAGTATATTAAATTCACCCGAGAGAAACCAAAAGAAGACTGGCTTCCNCAGATAGTTCGGAAAGTACTACGCTCAAATAAGAGGGTTGGCAATGGGACAACGACTGGCTCCAAGCCTTGCCATTGCATTTATGTCTAAGGTGGAAGCACCGGTGACTGATCTCGGGCCGCTACTCTACTGTAGATATATAGATGACTGCTTGGTCATTTGTTCAACGCAAGAAGAAATCGACAGATGTTTCGAGTTGTTGAACACACAGTCAGAGTATATTAAATTCACCCGAGAGAAACCAAAAGAAGACTGGCTTCCATTTTTGAACGTACAAATTCACCTATCAGAAAATGGATACATTACAAAGTGGTACCGAAAGTCAAGTAGTAAAAATATCTTGGTTCATTACCTCTCCCCTCACCCCTCTCACACGAAAAGGGCGCTTATAAGAAACATGTTTCGAACAGCAACCAACGTGCGCACGGGAAGAGAGCAGAGAGAGGAGTCCCGGAACTTGGCACGGCAAATAGCCGTTTCTAATGGCTACGAAACTGTAGCTCAGAATAGGTGTAGAGGAAATCGTAGGCCTCCAAACGATAACTCTAGCGATAGAAGGGTCCCGTTTATCCTCGGGACTTGTTTGAGTACAGTGTTCAGCTTTCACCCCTAATGGACGAAGATGGTACCACCAAAACTTGTCGCTATAATATAGAATTAATAACGGGAACGTTCTACACCAACCTTTTCCGCTCCATAATCCCCATTCCAGACCCCAATATATCCGCTCGTGAAAAACCACCCAGAGTTCTTCTGTTGGAAGTTCGAGTTACGAAACACCACCGCCTATTTCATTAAAACGGGAAGTTATAATTTCCATGAACTTCTCGCAAACCATATGAGAACCTAATTCCGAAAGGAAAAAATCCCACTCCAGCACAGGACGTCACGCACGGACATCCTGCCCGATAAAGATGACCGTGAGGATCTTCGTAACTACCGTCCGATATGCTTGTTAAGTGTTCTGCACAAGCTCAATCTATTTCACGAAATCTTGCATTTAAAAAAAACAATTTTCATTTCTTTTATTATTAACTCCTCCTAATGGTTTGCCGCCTCATCGTGGGTGAGAGGTGTGCTTGGGTGTCGGACTACGATGTACAGCTGGAGATCCATCCACTGGCAGGGTCTCCTAAGCTAAGAAGGAGTCTGGCGATTCTATCAGGAGGCCTAGCTATGACTAAACCAATACCAGGATCCACCACAGCCCTCTTAAAAAAGTCGCATGGTGGCAAATCACCCTCTGATAAACAAGGGTTGCGACGGCCTGCGGTGGCGAAGACCTGGTGCAGACTTTGGCCATGCTGTCCTCGGGATTCCAGGAAACAACAAAAGCTTTAACAGCAAATCTCTAAAAAATGGACATTATGCTGGGATCTGCACTACCAGTGAGGACGGACTATTCAACTATCAATTCTTCTTAACTGGATTTTTAAAGGAGTTTAAGCTAAAATTGTCGAAAACTCTTCGAATAATGAATCTTTTTGCAGACTCTAATGATGTTTGAGCTGAAAGACAACGGCACGATGGAAGACGATGGGCTATTGCGCTTAATATTATGTCATTGACACTTTTCGCGTCTGTCTAGGTCACCCATGTAACTCTGCCATGTAGTTGGAAAGAATGAATTTACTCCTGAATCAAGTTACTCGTTGATTAGTAGAACTAGAGCTCATCGCGGAAAAGGATAAACCCTGGAGATAAATCGTTACGTCATCAGCGTCCTACTGGTGTATGCAATGCCAGTCGACTACGTAAAGCATACTGGCAGAGAATGAATACAAATGCATCCTATGGAATCGCGTACGGAGTACTGATTTAAAAAACGTTTTCACGATGCCGGATAAGTATGGTACTATTTTCCACTAACCCAGAAGGATGGAAGCCTCAATTTTTCCATGGGGGCAGAATGAATCAACGAATACGCTTTTATTGCATGATACCTCGAACCCCTGCCTCACATGCATCCTAGGAAGAAGGATGTCCAAGTGAATTAAGGCTTGGAAAAAACGAAAAGTAACGGCACTGGAGTAACAACAGATCAATACTCTCTCTTTTCCATGAAGTAGTGGTGGAAGGTGTTCAACATGATCAACATTAAGGCTTCAACGGCCCTTAGATTCACTGAAAGTTTTTTAGAATTTCTTGTGGCTTGTTGCATTTGATCTGGTCCTTAGTGGTTACGCCGGCGTTTTAGGGCGACCTTTCACCAAGCAGTAATTTTGGTGTGCCTTTGGTTAAATCGGCACTACTATTGTTAACTACTTTTTTGTGAATAGTTTTGCGTCTTGCTCAATTGCGAGTACTAGGGCCGAAAATTTCAGGGGAACGCTGTGATATAGAACCGTTGAGTGGAAAAAAAGGTTACTCTCGTTTCAGGAAGCCGTTCATTCACTGTGCCATGAAATTTTCCAAAGCAGATAAGAGTTAAAAGGAGTGCTCTCTTACAGTGGTACCTTTACTTGGTAAATTAGGCTGTGTGGTGCTTCGCTAGACTGAACTCAATACAAAAGGATCATGTATTTACAATGAAGGGATCGCGGATTCAGGGCACTGCAAATTGCTGATTTAAAAAAACCATGATTAATGAATTGAAAATTTCAGAAAATGCTGGGAAATCTTTTCCCTTTAAGGCTCTATTATTTTCCATTTCATCATTACTACGCTGTAGTATTATCGTAGTATTCCCGCAGTATTTATTGTTATAGTCTTATTATGATACTACAATATTACACTGCCCTTGGCGTTACACAACCCCTGAGGGATGCGTTATGCATTCAACTTCGTTAAGCATCGTTTCTTACTTGATATTTGAGTGACCCGTCCTCACTGGTTGTGTGGGCCTCATCATAATCTCCATTTTTCGAAGATTTGCTAGTTTACCGATTGTGGTTCCCTGGAGTCCCGAGGTCAGCATGGCCAAAGTCTGCCCAAGGTCTTCACCACCACGGGCAGTCGCAGCCTTTGTGGATCAGACGGAGATTTGCCACCATGCGACTTTGATACCAAGACGGTGGTGAATCATGGTATTGCTTTACTCCTAGCTAGGCGTCCTGATGGAAACGCTGGACTCCGTCTTAGCTTGGCAGACTGTGCGTGGGGGACGAATCTCCTCGCTGCACATCGTAGTCCAACACCCAGGAACACCTCCCAGCCGCGATGAAGCAATAAACCGTTGGCACGTAAGCATTGTTAAGGAAGACTAAATGCATACCAGGCTTGTTCAATAACTTGTAGTGGCCAATCAATGTATCGAGTAGGTGCAATTATCCTCCCACACAGGTCTGGCAGCAATTTTCCGAACCCAAAGGGATGGAATGATTGGTGATTCTGAGCTGCAGGATTGAACACATGTGCATTTTCAGACGCCTGTAACCACTGAACTGCACTCGCCCACATGTATTGATTTACATGCATGTGTAAATGTCCATATCACAAAGGAAATCAATTCAATGGCTACATCGTTCGTTTTTTTTTCAAGGGCTGAAGTAAAAAAAAACGGTTTCGAAACAGGCGAAGCAAAAACTTCTGTTGACGCGTAGGATGGCATGTGAACTCCTGGAAAGGGTAATCGCAGGTTTAAATCTGGCTTGGTGTCCAAGTTTTGCAAACACATCTGCATCAAACATCCACACATCATACACTACCGTGAAGAATAATAATAGGCAGTAAATAAAAGGATTAAGATTGCGATTATAACTAAGCCTCAGCTTAACTGGGTTCAATGCTGATTTGGGCTTCCAGATCGATCCCGTTGACGAGTGACTGCTGATGGCAAAAGATCAATAGGCAAAACAGGCCTGAGAGACAGGCAAAACGAAGAACATGGATGGTGTGGTGAAGTACGCTACTCTCCGGAAAGGACAATAGCGCGCGTTCGTTTCCCCACCGCATAAACCTGCGATCCGGAGTTTTGCAAATATCTCAGCATTATATATAAAAAGTTAACATTTAGAGAACGGTATTCACCTATAGATTCCCAAAGTTCCTCCTTCGAACTCTCCCGAATAGTATTCTACTTACTTAGTTGATACTTGAACGGCCCGTCCTCAGTAGTTGTGCGGGCCCCAGCATAAGCACCATTTTTCGGAGATCTGCTGCTTATGCCATTGTGGTTCCCTGGAGTTACGCAGTCAGCCTGGCCAAAGTCTGCCCCAGGTCTTCACCACCACAGGCAGTCGCAGCCTTTGTGGATCAGGTGGAGATTTGCAACCACGCGACATTGAAACCAAGATGGTGTTAGATCCTGGTATTGGTTTGCTCTTAGCTAGGCTTCCTGATGGAAACGCTGGACTCCTTCTCAGCATGGGAGACACTGCCGGGAGACGAATCTCATACTGGATATCGCAGCCCGACACCCAGGAACACCTCACAGCCACGATGAGGCGGTAAACCATTGGGAGGATAGTCTTGTACACATTCATTAATTGTTGGACACATTCAAGATAGTCGCTAATGTCGTTCACAAGAAAGCGATATACACATTTTCGCGAAAATGTGGACTACACTGTCTGCCCACTCTGAGCGTGCCTTTTTCAAGGACAACAGAAATCTCGCGCAGATATCAAAAAAGATAGAATGTAAGCGATTATCCGACCAAGGGCCCGGCCCTCTCGCGTCACTCTTTGAATTCGCGTGCGGTTAATTATGCCACTTAAAGCTATATGAATTAGAGTGTTTTTACACCACCTTATGGTTTTGCTAAATGATATATCAATAATATTAAATACTGATATCCACAGCTGGACTACATATGAAAGCACTTTATCAAACAAATATGTAGTGCCGAAAATCTGCTCCAGTATAGGAACTGTTTACTACATACCTTTGGAAGGATTCATTGAAAGAATACTAAAGAATATGGAGCGACCTTGATTTCACTTTACACTGGATACTATATCAAGCCGTCACAACAGAAAACACAACAATGACGATGCCTTGTCATAAGAGTTCCATACTCGATTTATGACTTTCAGAACAAAGCAGGTCCTCGTTGGACTACAGCTTACTAAGTCGATTTTATCCTGAGCGTTTCTAACGTTCGCTGCCCTAGATTTATTGCTTCACAGATGCCTTTCAAAGCATAAAAAAGTAACAAGTACGATAGAGATTTTCCCTATCGTGAGTTATCACAACAAACCACTTTATATAACCTCAATAAATAAGCACCGTGTGTGTTCTACTCGTACGCTCAGGAACAACGCATTAAAATGTCTTTATCCAGTTGCACTAAAACTAACCAATGTTTACATCAAAACAGAGAGATAGTGGCAAATATGTGAAAATAATACATTCCAACTATGGAAGGTTGTCAAATTAATAACAGAGAAAACCATGAATCCGACCCAGCACAACAGTAACAAATATGTGAGATCAATTCATTCTCCGACAAAAAGTCATCGAATTAATAAGAGACAGAACCATGAATCAAGTTCTAAATCACATACGATGTACTTACAGCATGGATACTAGACAATATATCTGCTCAGATTGTGCAGCTTACACGAGGTTGTCACATTAGCTTAATTTAGTTGGCGTCCCTACGACTTCTTCGAAGCCCATAATCCATGTTGATGGTGGTCCAACGTCATGGATCCACTTTGTGACCATTTTCACTATTGCAGTAAACAAGGTGTTGGGACGAAGTCTCGAAAGAATGGCCTTGAATCTCCCAATACGTTCTTTGAGGGCTTCATTCTCAAGCCAAACTTCGATGAACTACAAACAAAAGCATTGTATATTTCTAAGAATCCCATCATCCTATGAAAACAGAAAACAGCATTAAGGATTCAGTACGCAATTATACAAACCTCAAATATAATGCATATCGTCCACTGCGTGTTATTGGGTCAAAACCATAGGCAACACTGCCAGTGCTTATTACGTTGAAGCAGTGCAAGCGTTGGAGGAAACTCTGTTTCCAACCTCATTCGCTTCTATTTGAATAGCAGAAACTCAAGCTTTGAACCAAACTGAAAAACTTGTCTAACTAAGTAAAACTCCAGAATATGCTGCACAAGAAAAGTTGAAGCGAAATTGCCAAGTCTTTGGCGTATGCGGACAAATGTGGAAGTGCAACACTATGCGAAGTGGTAGTGATGCCGTCATCAAGAGCATGGTGCTGGTTCGACCTGCTTCAGGCTCACTAAGCCTCTCATCCCTCCGGAGTTGGGAAAATGGTACCGAACTTTTTCGTGAAAAAACTGCTCTCTGCAAACCAGTTAGGAACTTTCTAGCTGGGATACCTCAGAACTCGCGTCAGAATCGACTCAAACAGCATTCTACGATATTAAAAATGAAATCGAAATTTTCAAGCAGCAGTCGAATCCGCAAGAAAAAGTTGGAAGACCTTAGTGGATGATGGAAGCGAGGAAACGAATCGAATGTGAGAAGTGATGGGCTTCTCAAAGCAGATGTGAAGACGGGTCGTATAAAATAAAATGAAAAAAGGTGCTCGGCTATGCTGCTTTTTTTTTAATGGACTGTATTGAGCTGCTAACAAGAACCGAAGCATTTAAGTAATAATAAGAGTGAAAACAATTCAATGTAGCACAACGCAACCTTCCCGATGTAGAACGCATGCATACAGGAACGTTATAAGGAAGCTTGAGAGGTGCTGACAAAGTGAAAGAGTTAAAATAAAGACAAAACCGCTGCTAAATAACGTGTTAGTAATCCGTAGCCGCTTTTTTTGGCACCGTTTTGAGGAGAAATTTTACCAACATGGTGCACATCATCGTCGAGCACATTACCCGGACCTCTGTGCAAGAAAAGAATGAACAAAAACGGCTATGAAGAGAGATACTGCTATTCCCATGAGATTTTACGATTTGAATGAACAAGATTTATAAAACAATGACGAAAAGTGAAGGGACTGCCTTGTTAATGAAGTAAGCATGGGAAAACGCTGCGGCAAGATACAGGTGTGAGAAAAGACAGTACGAAATGAATTGCAGCGTAGCACATTCAAATGCGCAAAAATTACTAGCCTTCTTTCAAAACAAGGTAAAAGCTAAAAGAATAGAGCTCTCGGTACTGATCAATTCCTGAGGCATTCAATCCCATGCCTTCGACTTCATTAAGTATCGTTTGGAGGTGACTGAATGCATAACTGGCCTTTACAATAACTGACGGTGGCCTGCTGATCTATTGAGCCAGTGCTGCTCTCCTCCCAGACAAGTCTGGTACCAATATGCCGCCGAAGCCGGAGGGATGGAAGACCTGGTGGGCCACGGGCGAGGAGATCGACTCCACGTGTCTTGCAGGACCTCCCCGACCACTGCGTCATACGCGTCTTTCTTTACGTTTTCACACACGGACGAACATTCATACAATCTACCTTCCAAGTCCTCACAAATATTACAGCATTTATTCCGAAGAAAAGAAACTTACGTGAAATCTGTTTGTAAACCAAATGTAGACTTCACGAAGTTGAATCACTTCTGATGCCTTTCCAGTGGGTTTTCACCGCAGACCGTGTCTAAAACCTCACTAAGATGACTAAGATCTAAAAAATTTAATCTTAATCCCTAAACCAAACAAGTTAACTGGAAGAAAAGTCGATGAATCACTACCATACGGGCCGCTTTTTAAGCCCAGGTTGCGATAGATTTAAACAATCATGCATAAATGTATATTGCATAAGCATAGACATGTACACAAGTACAGTTCTGCTAATTTCCCGAAATTATGATACTTCGTTAACCCCAGGTGCATATCGGATTTTATTCGGGGCTGTAATAAACAAGCAGTCCTCATGCTCAGTTTCGGAGAACTCGAAAAATTACTTGAAAGTATGCTGAACTCTCCACACAGACCTCATTTCCGACAACCTTGGACCTTTCATTAATGTAACTACCATTATTTACAAAAAATTTCCAAAGCATACCCATAGAATCTCGTAGGCCGACGAATCATTGATGACAGTCACTAATGAATAAGGATACGACTTTGATTTTTCATTGGTCTCATCAATGTTTCATTCCATTTTCTTCCAGTAACGTGATTTTAAAACCTTATTCTCTCATCGCTCTCTTTGTTTCCAATTTTCCCTTTTGACAGAACAGTTTATAAAACGAACTGTTGGTCCTACGGTGATCCACTGGTGGTCCAACGGTGGTCCAGAGGTAGAATGCTCACCGGGCGGAGGAATCAATTCTTCCTCCAGCCTCCGAACCGGCTCTCTGCTGTGACGTAATTCGTTACCTCAAAGTTCGGTTATGAAGCTTAGTAGTAATACAATAATAAGTCGCTAGAACACTTCAACAGTTGTAGAAAAAAAATCGACGTTTGTTCAAGATACACTAATTAGTGAGTAGAACAACAATCGACTAGCTTACTCATGACAGACACAAAAAACGGCACCAATACCACACAATGCTTCTCGATCTGAACTCAAAACATCGAAACAATCTCTTTAGACCCCGATTTTCACAATGTCTCTGATCAGATCATATTGAAAGCCATGTAAAGATCAACGACGTAAACCCTTCTACAAATTCGTTCTTGGTATCTTCAATGTCAATTAGAAAAGGTTAGTAAGGGAAAATATAGGTCTGAAATATCTGCAGTATGGGTTGTGAACGAATGTGGAAACTGACCTCACGGGCTCCTTTTCACATGATCTCATTCACTGAGAGTACATCTTTCGGGAATAAAACAAGCTTTTACCTCAGAGACTAGTGGTTATAAATGGAATAGAGTGATTAGGACAAATCAGAGAAATAAATTCATTACATGAGACGTTTGTCAATGCGGGGCGGGAACCGACTAAACATAACAGGCTGTTTGTCAAAGGCCCCTAAATCTGTAACTGCAAAACGCGTTTTAGCTATTTTATCAAGAGACCTGGACTGCATCTCGTCGACCAGAAGTAAGAAAAGTATGGGACATATTTCACTGTCACATGCAGAATTTCATGATGTTACAGAAGGCGTCACGTTTCGTTCAGTTTGTCCTTGGAGGTTCACCACGAAGCGATTCAAAATTCCCCATATTCGAAAAGCCGAAAATCTACAAAAGTAGATTCAAATTGTTTTCTATGGGTGATGTGCTGTTTTTCTATTGAAGGAACTGAAATCCAACGTTCAGTAGCAAACCAGGATACACAATAGAACACGGGTTGCTTTATTATAAGAAAAATTGGTGACTGACTGATTGGAAAATAAATGTTCGAACGAATAGGAGATATAAAATGATAACCAGGGTTGTACGCTTCTTTAAAGATGGTTCACACTGTGTGTACAAGTTGAACCTGAAGCACATTATGAAATTCTTTGGCTACGCGATACGAAAGGTTGCCTATCATCCTTTCAGAGGTAGTTTTTTTTTCACTTCTAAACACTATGGTAAAAAAAAGGTATTCAGTTTTTCACGTCTCTGCATAAACTGTGTTCAAGACTACAACAGAGTAAAGCTCACTGTTGGACATGAAGTGGTGTAGGAGAGCACAGCAGCTGCAATCCAGAAAAAGAGTATAGTCTCAATCCCTACCGCCATAGCCGCACTTTACTTTTCGAGGACTCAGCATTAAATAGTTCTCGGCTACCAATGCATCCTCAGGTAGACGATTGGTCATTAGCACGAATTCCAGAACAGGCTTCGTTAAAAAGGACCAAGCAATCCAATACAGTTCCTGCTATGACGCAAATAGTCGAAGCGGGTGGCCCAGACATATCATGACCGTATTCGTCTACCAATGTCTACCCCACCCGTAATCTATATTTTTCCAAAACTAAAGGTGCAAACAACCTAAGATAGTTTAAAACTTCGGGATAACCTAAATGTACACTGAGTTTGTCTTGATGCTGTCATTCAGCCGTAAAAATAAAACGAACGAAAAAAAAGAGGTCCCACAATGACATCCCAATGGCGAAATGGGCAATACACAAAGCAAGCGAACAGAAGTCAGGCTGCAGTATTCACCTACTCAGGAAAGCGCTCAGGTTTTGTGGTAGAATCTCTCATAGTGGTGTTGTGAAGAAATGCGAAAAGATCTCAACGTAACAGAACCAAAATGATAGAAGTAGCCCTAAATAGAATAGTATTACTCGAATACATTAGTGGTCGCTCATGTTTAGCAAGGAAGGAGATGGTTCGCCAGCGTCACGACGTCGTACTGGCGAGAATGGGCTGACTAATCAATAGCGATCTTCGAGCAGCGCCTATGGAGTGGGTGGAGCTGCAGAGCTAGAGGCGACCAGAGATACGTGCCTAACAGGCGAATCGAAAGTGGCAGGGCGTGCCGCTGTTCCGCTAGGGATAGCCAACTTCAATCAATACGTGGTCGATCGAGAGATACCAGTGGAACTAACACGTGGTGATGATGTTGATGATGATGTAGTATATATTTACTGGTTACTTGGATACTTGGATGGTCCGCCTTCACTGGCCGTGCGGACTCCAGCATAGTTTCCGTTTTTTCGGAGTTTTGCTGGGCCAGCCATTGTGGTTCCGTGGAGTCCCGATGTATGTCAACCTAGTCAAAGTCTGTCACAGGTCTTCACCACCACAGGCAGTCACCGGCCTTTGTGGATAAGAGGGAGATTTGCCACCATGAGACCAGCTTGGTAGCAGAACAGTGGCGGATCCTGGTATTGGTTTACTTTTAGCTGAGCTTCCTGGTGAAAACGGCGGACTCTCTCTCAGGTTGAGAGACATTGCCAAGAGGTCCCCGCTGCACATCGCAGCGCGACACCCATTAACAGCTCCCAGCGACGATGAGGCAGTAAACCGTTAGGAGCATGGTAGTATATAAGATAGAGAAAATTCTTGAACATGTGAAGAAGCCTCTACACAAGCGCGGTACTAATAAATTCCGTCCTTTTGAATAAGTTGCTGCCTAGCAAGCCTACTACGTTCAAAATAGATACATGGTCTTAGAAACAATGAGCTGAAGGTATCTATTCGCCGAATAATATTGTTTTCTTTGTGCGATGAGGCCAATATTCACGAGTTTTGCTGGCTAAAAGACATTTATCACTCGTTTCTTTTCCTCGCAATCGTTGTCAATGATGGTGGCTTGATTCCAACATGGTTGGTGGGTTCAAGTCTCGAACCACGATCTGTAAAACATCGGCAGCTGCGAGTTCAACTGAATGATTTTGGCTACAGACACGTCCAGCCAACGTGTAGGAGGTATTCTTCCTAGGGGAAGCCTGCATCCACGTAAAGTCTGTTCTGCAGTTCTTTTCGTACATCTGTCGTCTGTTCTTATAATTATGTGAGCGGCCCATCTGTTTGGCTTCAGATGTATGCTCTCCAGGGTCTCCAAGATGAAATAGATTTCGAAGGTCATGGAATCGAATTCCGGCTAGATATTGTGCGTGCCGGCTATATTTCAGAAGAGATCGTTCATACTCTGTGTGAGTAGTTCGCAGTATTTTTGAGGCGGCTAAAATATCTGCCCACATATCTCTGCTGTATTAATAACAGAGCGTTAGGAAGCCCGTTGATTCCAAAAGGTGAGCGCGGAGTTTGAGTTTCGTTTGTTGGAAGGTGGTTTCTATGAGAAGCTTGTTTGCTGCCCATACTGCTTTTCTGATTTCGCTTAATTCTAAATTCACTTTGTTCCATATGTTCATTGAGCGCCCAAGGAACATGGGCGAGGTGACCTCTGAAACTAAAAAACCACCCATTTCGATCTGTTCATCTCCAACCACGGGTTTTCAGTCAGTGGGGTCTTCTCTCGGCATATGAATTAACCAAACTTCTTTCCGCTTCGTTGATCTCGTCGGAAATACTCTCTACTTCTCTGGTACGTCATGGAAAGATTGCAGTATAGATAGTGAATCGAAGAATTGGCGGGAATTTCCCACTAGTACATTTGCGTCAGAAACCTTTTCGCTACGTAAGCGAGATAGTAGATCACTCCGCGTTGGAGAATGCGTAGTGGAAAGGGAGATCTTGGGTGTATACCGTATCACATAGCTGAGAGCAAGGATTCGATGATCCGACCCACTTCGACGGTCGATAATCAAACACGCCTTTATATACGTCATATTGTCGAAGACGATGCTCCGTGAGTCGTTAGAGCGTACAGAACCCACTGGATCACTCTTGCATGCGACAGGAGAAATAGAATGTTTACTAGTACTCTCTCGAGTAATTCGACAATCAGTAGGAGGACAGGCGGTACACTGAATACGTAGCCATCTTAGTTTTCCGCCGTTTATCTTTAGACGGCTGGAGCACTTGGGACAATCGGGGATTAGGTTTTCTCCATCGTCTTTGTGCGATCGATAGAATATTAACAAGATTCGTTTCCTTTGCGAAAGATTTGGATCTTCGTATGGTGATAACTATGGAAGGCCAGAGCACCGTGTGAATTTCCACAGAAAACAGCGCTCTATAAACGTTGATGTTAGTAAGGAAATTAGTTCATATAGCCTTCAAGTTACAACCGAATCTACCCCCGATCTTCACCACCTCTATGGATAACGGATGCAAGACATCAAGACGTAAAAGAAATGATCGAGCTGAGGGAACGTGAAAGTGGCTCATACATGTTTCGAAGTGAATAGAGAAAGCCTGTTAGACGAACTATCGCTGATACATTCATTAACATCATTATTTATCTGTTAGAGATGCGAGCCATGGAGGTAAAAATGGAGGAAAAATACTTGCGACCTCTGGAAAAGCAGAATTTTACAGTGGTATGGTAAGAAATACTGTCGCTAGGGACCTGCAGATTTCGAGGGTTTTTGTCTCAGTTAATGAAGTCCGCTAAAAGTTCATATAGTTTAGTGCGAAGTGTTGGCGAAATTATTTTCGACCATGTACGGACCACATTTTTTAATATAATACAAAAGGCTCGATGTGGGTTTTTGAGTTGCTGAAAATTTTCAATATCCAGAGTAATTGCCGAATTGAGAAAATCAAAGATTTACAAAGAAGCTTTGCTCTATCGCCACAAGACTAGACGAACAATCTAAAGTATTCTAAGCAGGATGAATGATCACTCAGCGTTATCGAACGCGCAGCCGAAAGGACGATGTTAGGAGTGTCCCGTTTCTCACAAGGAATGGGATCCGAAGCTCCGACCTGCTTCAACGATCAAGAATCAAAGATGCCATTCTGTACGCCAAACAGTCGAAGATAAGGTAAGCCAGACAGGTAATGCGTATGAATGACAACCGATGTACAGGAGCCGTTAGTGACTGGATTCCTCGGGATGTTAAACGCACTGCAGGAAGGCCACCGACCTGATTGTCAGAGTTCTTCATGAAAAGCTTTGAAGAAAGACATGATGGTCGACGAGGTCCTAGAGCGAACAGGACCCGCTGGGCTACTCTTGCACGCGAAAAATAGAAGATTTACTGGCTCCCTTTCTAGTCACTCGACGATAAACGGGACTACAGGTGATACAGGTTATCGCTCACATTTTGTCCGTAATAGTCCAAGACTTTTAATTCAAATAAAACAAAACAGCAAGCGGAATTTTGTTCAATATGACACTACAGTGCTTCCCAATTGACGTGTTATGTCTATAGCTACCGCTCTTCCATTGGAAATTTGAAAAACTTGGCTATGTTCAAATACTCCAATAAGGGAGAAACCTTTCTTAGTAGTAGAAAAAGGTTCCCTCCTCATCTTTAAGCGGTCGGGGTTTTTTTTTCATTTCTAGTTTCGTTTCTGATTTCGGTTTTGACATAACCTCCGAATCAACTACTAGGAAAACCGAGCGAAACACTCGTTACCAAAAAGATTCTTTCCTCGGGTCCACACTGTGTTGAAAACCTGGATAGGCCTTTGGAAGGTTAAGTGAGGACTCCAGGAATAATTAAATCGTACTGCACAACCAGCAAAAGGCCAGCCTCGGCACCTCGCACATCGGGTGCTCCCGTCTATGGAGTCAGGATGCGAGACAACCGGTGAGAGGCCACAAATTCTCGGGTTACGCAGCACGTCATTAGAACCGGAACTGACGGACACACGCACAACACGCCGTGGAGATTGTTTATTACTATGCACGTATAATGCCAGAACACTCTCCTCAGTAGCCGATCTTCACTCTTTCTTAAAGCCGCAAACAACATAAAATTTCTATAAAACTTTATGTGAACGTGCTGTAAGAAACAAAAATCAGGAAGACCGACATACGCCAACTAAACCACAATGCGAAGCCCTTGTCACCCGCGGAGAAAGAATCCCGTCACGAAATGTCGGTGGCGCAGGCTTCGTCGTCCACCCGTCCATTGTCCACCTCGTCGATTTGTACGAGATACTCTCCTCTCGCATAACCATCTTTCGTCTTCAACGGACGCGTTATAAGAAGATCATTATCATCAATTGCTACTCACTAACCGATGCAGCTGATGAGTTCTGATGAATTGGATGCGTTGTATTGTCAGTTGGACGAACTTATTTACAATGATAAAGAGTATTATAAATTTGCTGTTTGAGACATCAACACCAAAATAGGAAAGGCCAACGAGAGCGAGGACAGGATCGAAAATTTCTTATATCTTTTTATTTTTAAGCTACCCGTCTTCACGTCTTCTGTGTGCACTTCTCATATTCGATTCGTTTCCTCGTATCCATTATCCACGAAGGTGTTTCAACTTTTACGTTTAGCTTCGGTTGTTGCTTGAGGATCTTTATTTCATCTTGAATGTCGTGAAATACTGGTCGAGTCCATTCACCCTAGACTCCTGAGAGAGCCGGGCTGGAGCGTTCCCATTTGGATTGCAGGGAATGCCTTCCACCCGAACAAGACTGGTACATATTTCCCGACTCTAAAGAGGAAGAGAGGCTTGGTGTGCCCGGAAGGGAATCGAGCTAGCATCATGCTCGTGATGACCGGCATGATTACCACTGTGCTATCCGACCCGGTTTGGATTGTGGGAAAGAACTGGGGATGGAAATCGTGTCCTAGGACTCCTGTCCGCACGTCTCTTCGTTGGGAACTCGCTTATCCAGAAGAAAGAAACCTGCGGCTGGATATAGGAGTTTCTCAACTGCAAGACTCACACGGAGATCGTCCATATCCCAACAAATCGAAAACGGTACCCACTTGACATAGTGCCGCCATTTTGTGCTAGTTTCGATCAATGACTTTTTTACGCGAAGACTCCACTTAGACGTGAGCTGGGAAAGAACTCTTGTCATCAACCGCGAGCATAAACTCTAGCTGTATATGACGAAAACATTTTGAGCGAAATCCTATCCAAACGGAACTGGCAGACCAAGGAAAACTTGGTCGAAAGTAGCGAGTTGCTTGTGAAGGGGCTCAAAAGCTGTGGCGAATTCGCTTCAGTTCCCCAAGCAAGAAGATCGGATAGCATCTCTATTACCAAAATGGAGCAGCTCGAAAAAAGAAGATAACTGAAGCCGGATCTGCTAGGACACGTCTAACCAGGCTAATAAAAAGTGCCAAGCGCAAAAGAGGTTTGAAGGAGATCTATATCGACACAGGCAAAAAAAAACTACTGGAAGCGACAGAAAAAAGGAACAGTCCGAAAAAATGTCTTCGGGACCTTTGCATGCAGTTCAGTAGCATCTACAATCAAACAGTGGACGAGGAACGTCGTACGCATAAGCTTCGAGCACGTACTCGGTTATTAGACAATGTCTGGCTACAAGTTGGACGTACAACTTGCTTACGTAGTGGCTTGGTCTGCCGATGTATCAGGTCAGTTGTCTTAACCTGACAGACAAGTTTGGCACTAACCCACCAATCCTGGTGTGGTAGGGGATTTGGTTAGTCTGAAGCGCGAGATCGAGCCAACGACCACGTTTCATTGAGGGACACTTTTGAACACTGATTACACACGCTCTTGCTTAAATTTTTACATACATATATATCCTGTTTGACAGAACAGTACCTCATTTTATCTCTTAGTCATCGTAGTAACTCGCTCAAAATTACCTTCTAAACGCATTCGTAGAACTTGACAAAGTTCCAGGAGGCGACATATGTTCAGCTACATTTTGAAAGCGAACTCAATGGTTTAATGCACAATAAAGAAGGTAACAGCATTTTTCTCTTTATTACGATAGAATTTTTTCGTTGAAAAGCTGGAAGAGAACAAAATCGAGAAAACCTTCCATGCAATTCAAGAGCGGCTTGATGTGGTCCTTGCGAAGAATATAAGTATTAGAGGAAAAGATTGAATGACTTCATAGCATAGAAGAACTTTCATAATATTTTCAGGTTCTCCTAGTGTCTCCATGTGTCTGCTCCTGAAATAACATACGTTCGATTATGCGCTGACACTGCCGTCGTTACGAGATTAATCATGATCTGCTCAACGATAACATAGAAGAAGATTTAAAAATAATAAATTTTGTTTTGCTCATGAAGTTACACAAAGTTGTTCAGAAATTTCTACTGTGGCTAATATTTCAGCGTTTTCTAGTTCATCAAAAAGTTGGATGGTTCATGTCGAGGTTAAATGAAAAACGGCTTTCAAAAATATTGCATCGTTACGTACCAGCTAAAAATTATGTTCTGGTTTCAGCAAACAAAGTTAAGGGCGGGATGGCTTTTTGATGATCGGAACATCAGCTACATAGAAAATTGTTAGCACTGCAGTCATATCCCATTAGCCTCGATCCTTCTCTGGGCATAACGAATACGCTTATGATGTATTTCATTATCGCAGCGAATTTGAAACACTTTTTGGGATTTCGCACATTAATTGAAGTGATTTCTACTAGATCTTACTTAATGGTACCTCTTTTGATAAAATAGGCAGCGAAAGTGACCGACTGTGGAAAAATGTAGGAGGAACAACGCACCATTGTAAGTGCATAAAGGAATGACTAAAGAAAGAGTAGCCCCTTTTCTGATTATTTGATCCATAACGCTCTGAGGAAGAAGATGCAAAATCCATCAGTTGTCAAATGCGTACTTTAGGCCCGGCTTTCGCTGTTGTAAAACAGGATACGAGCTTGAATCACACAGCCCTGTTGACGTGAACGTGTCGACAATTGAACTTTAGAGTAAAACACAAGAGTTCCTGCTTCGCTACCATTAGCAGTAATCGGTATATGCACATCGGACGCGGATTTGTCACCATATGACAAAGATGGTAATCGGACAGCACTGAACATTGGATCTCTTCTGAATTACACCCACTCGGTGCCCACGAAAAAATATGTGGAAGTCCTCGGATTCAAACACACGTGTGGATTGAACCCGAGTTAAACATCGCACTTGGGCACTCACACACATCAACCACTATAAGGTAGGTGGTACAACACTGACAGAGGAAGTCCTAAGTCTAGCACAAAGCTTTTAAATGCCGCTAGGTGACTGACGTTCGAGGTTTAAATAAAAACACTATTAGGATTGCAGGAGTAGGCAGCAAGTAAAAGGCTAATACTATTTACTATTATATTAAATAACTATTAACTACTAACGAATTTTGTCGTCCAGTTTTCCACCCGACGTAAAGAGAAGAAATAAGAAAATTAGTGAAATTTAAAGTAGATGGTTGTGACGGATATCACGGCGTACCATGAGGACTGACTTGCTGAAGAGAATGAAAGAGTATGGAGAATATCCTTTGCACCACATAGGTTATTCTCGAACTCTACACATTGCCGCGTGTTTTCTGTATTGATTGTGCCATACCATACCGTACCATACTCCATTGTAGCTCCTATTCACAACCAATCGATTGACCTGACTGCGCTACTTGTGTTTCTACACGGCCATCATATCCACCGGTTGACCAAAGCACCTTAGAGAGTTCATTATACCTAGTCTTCTACGTCCACTCCCTAAGAAGGCCTCGAGTCTCCGACGCACGGACTTAGTTCCATTCCAGAACCCTCTGTCCAAGCAGGATGCGCAAGCACACCCACTCTAAAACAATATATGAGGACTAAATCTAAGTTTTGAATTTATTCGACCTGTTTTACACTCTTCTTCAGTTTCGAAATGGCTTCTAGTTCTCTTAGATTGACTACCTTCTTCTTTTTTATTAGTTCCCTTGCAGAATCTTCTCCTCTGGTTTTGTTTAATGTCAATTCTTTATTGTCAAATCATCTATGGAAATATTATCGCCGTCTGTTGGCTGTGTGTATGTGTAAATGAGAAGAGATTTAGTTACCAAATTTTAGGGGTGTGCCGTGGAGCACTGTAGGGCGTGAAACATCGGCACTCTGTTTTGTACCCTTACTCTTTGTTGCGAAATATCGGCTGATTGGCAAAGTTTGAACAACCGCGGAGCTGGAGAGTCACTCGTCACGTAGCGCTCCAATTCCGCAAACCTTGACGTATAAACGCACTATCGAGACAACGACATGGAACAAATAATTCATGGGAGTGGAGGAAGACTTAGTCATGAGGAGATGCCACTACCAACAATGTCATGAGTTCAGATATCTCTCATATTAGAAAAATGTTTTTATAGTTTTGCATTTGATGTATTAAGGCAGTATCATCTTGTATGTAACAAGGCATCATCAAAATTTGGGAAAGTCTACTGTTGTCATTTATGCTTTATGCTAGTTATTTGCTTACATAGAACTTAGTTTGCAAAAGTCTGCGTTTTAGCTGTGTTGCTACACACCTACAAATTCCGCGTTGCGCTGGCAGCAGATTCCATATATTCTCTACCACAGCTTCGTTCTCTTACGGAAACCGAGAAATGGGTTAGCAAAATCAAAAGTTCAGTAAGCACTTTCTATTCTCTTATTCAAACTCTGCTTCAAATTTCACGACCATATGTTACCTCATTGTGACATGGGTGCCACCCTCTAATAACTCTCCTGCAGCACTGTACGCCCTGTGCCTTGCTTCTCATAGGAAGACGGTTGCATTCAACTCAGTTGCAGTACAGAAGTGATAGTTGCGCTGGTGCTCTAACTTCGACCTATAAGCCCTTCCTTGTAATCGAGCCATTTTTCAATTATCACTGAGAGTACATCATTTTGTGGACAAACTGAGGGCATTTGTAACGTAATTAGTTTCCTAAAATGATAGGAATGAAAAAATGTTTCAAGTATTGGTCAAAAACGGCGAGGTGAAAAGTGTTCAAATGCCGTATTTTCAAGGGAAATGATTTGAGAAACGACTGTTGCCGTGCGGCCATAGCTGCAGTAATCGTACGGTACGCCGTTTTAAAAACAAATTCTGGAAGCAAGTGGCGAAAACATCGGAAGAGGCTCAAATCGAGCAGTAAGTATGGATTACTTATGTCGGGTTCTAGTTTGATATTCTGTCAAAGAAGTCGACCGTTTTTCTGGTGTAATCTACCAAGAGTCCCTCGTGAGGCCGGAACAAGCTGCTGCAAAACTTCAACAAGAAAATGGGATCCAGAAGTACTTTACATTAAAAACCTTATATTCTGCAATGTAGTTTCCCGGTGCCAAATTATTCCCACATTTATTCCCGCGTTCGTTCCCCACCATAGACACCTGCGGACCAGAGTTTTGCAAATATCTCAGCAACGTTGTGGTTGTATTTCGCTTAGTACCCCGCCGCAAAATTATAGTAGGCAGAAAGTAAAAAGGTATAACATGTTCCCACATTTGTTTCAAAATTTGCAGATTTAAACGTCGCTTGACGTTCATTGTTCTATGTACAGAAGCCATTTTTTTTTGCAAGTGAGCATTGACGCCACGAAACCGCGTAAAGTACTGCAGTTTTTTTTCGCTTCATTTCATAACACATTTTGTAGGCCGAAATCTGTTCGAGAATAAGCGAGTCATATTCTTATATTCAGTTCAGCCTGATGAAGGTGCCGATATCCAACCAATGCAATCAGTAGGGCGGATTGAAAGCAAGAGCCCCTGAGGCCACAAAGCTACACTCCGATCCACAAGGGATGCGATGAAGATCTGAAAATGCGGATTCAAAATGAAGCGGAACTCAAACAAAAATTAATCACTCGACCGACTATAAAGCAACGTCCGTAGCCGAAAAACTGGAAACTATAAGCAATACCTTGGGCAACAATTCTTGCAAAGAACGAAAGAGAAGCGATCAAATCGTTTATGAAGAAAATCGTTTGAACCAACTCTTTTCCTCACGTGAGGAAGAATCGCCCGAAGACTACGAGTTACTTACCAAGAGATTAGGAAATTCCCTGAATGGGCTTCGGCATTCAACCATAAAATTCTTGTCATATATCCACTGCAACTAAAGAAATTTCTACTAAGAAAATAGAACTGAACTTCGGTCACACTGCAACACACATGGCTAACAATTTGTGCTCACTTCAGATGCAAGAGAACATACTTTGGTACGGGTCAAAAAAACCATTAATAGCAGCCTAAATAAGAAGCAGTTTGGAAGTTTACTCCTGGACCTATCCATAAGTTTTACATTTTTTTTCACCTATCTTTGCCCTTCTAGAACTTCGTTGCAGCCTCTGAGTCAGAAATTCTGTACCATATTATTGCTTAAACAATATTCTAACAGAGATACCGATCCGCGTACCACATCCAAATCGTGTTAAGAACTAGAAGTCTGTTGAGACTGTTACATTCCCTCGTTACAACTTTTGTTGACTAGGAAAAAGCGTTTGACAGACCTATAGCAATTGTGATCCTTTCAGAGCTCGTTGGACAAAGACTGAAAGAATCTTGCATAAGAATCATTGATGACTGCCAACACAATTGCACGACGGGCACATACCTTTTTCATCGATCCCGCACGATCTCCATAGGAAAGTGGCTCGATGAGGTGGCACGTCCCACAAAATCCGTTCAGAGTAGCCATAAAGTGAACAATGGCGTTCGTTACTTAATTGGAATGAATACATATGAAAGAAGAACCCTACGAAAGCTTTTTTCTAACGACAATTTCGTCCTTTAGAAGAGCACCACTGAAGCAAAGACGATATTCAACGGTCCCACTCAACAAACCAGAAAATAAATTCGCGAACAACTGTGTCTCCTAGCCGACAGAAATCCACCGCTGAAAAACAGAACGGAGAAATTAATTGCACAGATATTCACAGATTAATAAAAATCGATTTTTATACCAGCAAAATACCCATCTACTATTGGGGCATTTATAAAGAAGTGAACAGGAAATCACCTATTTACTTACTCTAGTAGCTGAGAGTGGAGTGATGATAAACTGTTAGATTCGCATTTCGTTCATACGGTTTGCCGTGAAGAAATTAGGGATTTTGCTTCAGATGTGTTGCCATCCTCATATGAGGGATATCGAGCCGGTTAGCAGCGAGGTTACGTGGCGCGTCCCCAGGTGGTGGATACGGGTTAATCGCTGACCAAAAGCGACCATTGCTTCCCTGAGACGCAGGTGAATCCAGGGGATGAACTCCCTGTTTCTGCTGCGCTGATTTGGCACATACTTTCTGTATTTGCTAGGCGCATTCATGCATGCATGTGTGGGTGCGTTCTTGCTTATGCGGGTTGTATTCTACGAGTTAATTCAGCCAAAAGCCTACAATCAAGTGAATGGGAAGTATATGGAAGCAGGTTAGGAGTCACCTCCAACAAATAAGCTCTATGTGCACTATGGGAGAGCCTGAAAAGCTACCCGTGAAACTGGGACTTATTCAATTCATTAGTCGGCTGTTGAAAAAATGTCCTTGTCGATAACATCGGCGAAGAATACGATTGGCTCCTTAAATATCTTCACGCTAGTGCTATGAAGGATGAGAGCTCGAAAGTCATCAAGAGAAGTCAGTCTCCAAAGACACTCGAGCTTATACGCCAGCGTGGAATCGCTCGAGCCGCAGGCAACCGCGAACTAACGTCCGAATTTTCAAAGCAGTTGAGACAGACGATAAAAGTAGATCTTAAAAAGAGAAAAGCAGCAGTTATGGTCGAAGCTGCAGAGGCAAGGAAAAGCATTCGCAAAGCCCACCAAGGCTTCGTCAATTACAAAACCTGGGTGATTGCACTCCGACGTCTAGACGGAACAATTACAGCGTCCAGAAAGCAACGAAGAAAATCATTCACAAATAGTACTCCGATCTCTTCAACAGCCACGGCCACCTTCCGTCGTATGAAATAAGGGATGATGGATACGTTGTAATACTGGTGCTCCCTTCCGAAATCCAACATTCCACTTCGTCGGTGAAAAATCGAACAGCTCCATGTCCGCAGAGGATAAGATCAGAACACCAGAAGAACCTTCCGCCAGTCCTCGTAAGCACACTGGCTCGGCTCTTCGCACGTTACCTCTCCGAATACAAGGTCCCTATTTAATGGAAGAATAACAATACCGTGCTGTTGTTCAAGAAGGGTGACCTCCACGATATCGGCAACTATCGCCCAATCTGCTTACTGTTTGTCGTCTACAAACTTTTCACTCGAGTCATCCTAAACAGGATTTACAGAACACTAAACGAAGGACAGCCATGTGAGCAAGCAGGGTTTAGAAAAGGATTTAGTACGATGGACCACATCCACACGGTAACACGGCTCATTGAAGTATCGCAGAGCACAAAAGACCGCTCTGTCTCACTTTCATCGATTTGCCGAAGGCCTTTGATTCAGGTGAGATAGAAGCAGTCTTGGAAGCCCTTGATAGTCAAGGAGTTCCTACTAAGTACATAAAGATTCTTCGTGAGCTGTACAAAAAATTCACAACCAAGATAATCACCATTCTACAACGATATTAACATTGACGTCAAAAGAGGAGTTAGGCGAGGAGATACCATCTCGCCAAAATTATTCGCCGCCGTACTCCGGAACGTCATGCGAACATTAGATTGGGATAATATGGGAGTGAAAATCGATGGTGGGCAGTTACATGATTTTCGCTTTGCTGATGACATCGTCCTTATAACACTAAACATTAGCCAAGCGGAACGTACGCTTGCCGACCTTGTTAAAGCCTTTGGAAAGATTGGTCTTCGACTAAATCTCACAAAAACGATGCTAATGAAGAACGGATTGGTTTCGCATGCCCCATCCACGCTCAACGGAACGAATATCACCGAATGGTCCAGTTATGTCCATCTAGGTCGGGAAATCAATATGATGAAGGACTTGACTCCAGAGTTGAGCAGAAGGAAACGAGCGCCTTTGGGAGTTTTCAACAGCATCGAGGCTGTAGTGAAGAGAGGAAAAAATACCCGACTCCGTGCCCACCTTCTGGACTCAACGGTACTTTCTGCGTCAACGTATGCGTTAGAAACCTAAGCGCTGCTTGAACAGGATGAAAAATCACTCAGCGTTATCGAACCACAGCCGAATGGACGATGATAGGAGCGTCCCGTTTCACATAAGTGATCTGATTCCGAGTTCCAACCTGAGTCAACGATCAAAAATCAAAGATGTCGTTCTGTACGCCAAACAGTCGAAGATAAGGTGGGCCAGACAGGTTATGCGTATGAGTGACAACCGATGGACAAGAGCCGTCAGTGACTGGATCCCTCGGGATGTTGAACGTACTGCAGGAAGACCATCGCCTCGATGGTCGGAGTTTTTCACAAAGAGCCTTGAAGAAAGATATGATGCTCGACGAGCCCCTAGAGCAAACATAGACCCACTGGGCTACTCCTTCACGCGACAGGAAAAAATGGAAGATTTACTGGTACCCGCTCGGGTCACTCAACCATCAACGGGACCACAGGTGATACACGTTATGTTGTCATTCAAGACCAGTGTAACCGAATCGTTAGTCCTTCCCGCTTAGAATTGGAACCAGTACTTCAGGAATTTTTTTTTAAGGGTTAGGTACTTTGCAGTATGAGCCTCTTGCATATCTATGGGTACCGAAGGCGACATGACCCCACTAGTTTCCAGTATTGTAAGAAAGTAGGCACTCGATTATGTGTAATCGACGTCTCCGATTGGCTGAGTGTCTTTCGTTTGTTACGTTTCTCCATTCATTCCCTAACTTTTTGATTGCTTTGGTAATACGTAGGCTTCACTAAATATTTCACTTCACCTCTTATGGTGACCAGTATAAACTGTAGCAATTTTCAGAAACTCATATGGCCGCTGCCCGGCGCACCACTATGTTGTGCGTGGTGCCGAAATTAATATCTGGTCGAAAATCTCGGTGTAGGAGCTATTATTGACAAAACGACAGTCAATCTTTCGTGCAGCGTAGCTCAACAGTCCATCCAAGTACTCTCGGCTCACCATGCTGAACATGACCATTAATTGGAGTTCCTGAGAAGCCATCAAGAATTCGCGCCCTTGTTTAAGGAAATCAATAAGGCTCTCTAACACTCCCTTGCTTTTATTTGTTCAAATGTTTCATAACCTTGTAAGCTAAGACTTTTTAACAACAACGTAACGTACAGTTTGCTGTTTATCTTGGTTAGCTACAAATAAATAAAATATAATTGTCTTATTGAGCTGGGTGACACACTGCTGATGGAAGTAAATGAAAGTCATCCATTAACCTACTTGAGTAACCGAGAATGGTGTTGAGATAAACTACTTAATTCGTTTTTGGTCCACCCGAATTACGGAGAAAAATTTACAGATTTTCGTCACATTTATGAAGCACCCTCCTAAAGCTTTATCGCATCATTGTGGCTGGGAGGTGTTCCTCGGTGTCGGGCTACAGCGGAAAGATTCATCCTCAACAAGGCATCAAAAGCTCCCAAGGAGTCCGACGTTTCTATCACGTAGCCCAGCTAAGAGTAAACCAATATCAGGATCCGCTACCGTCCTGGTGTTAAAGTCGCATGGTTGCAAATCTACCTCTGATCCATAAAGGCGACCACTGCCTGTGGTGGTGACGACCTGGGACAAAATTTGACTGGGCTGACTTCTGTGCTCCAAAAACCACAATGGCTAAACCGAGAAAACCCAAAGAAAACCCTTTATCGTATCAGTTTTACCTTTTTCTAAATGCAGTCTTGATTTATCTCGTTTTTTTCCAGTGAGTGTTTTCCGATGTGGGGCATAGGCGTCGACGGCTGTAGATGTCGTCACTCGTCTACAAGTTTCCAGTGGCCAGCCACCACTTTCAGTCGTTATGCCTTCAAAGAATCTACGCACACGGCTTATTCGCATTCGTGAAGACGACAGAGACAAAGGCTTTTCTATACGCAGGACACAATAACTTTTAGATGGGAACACCCGTACGCTTTCATGAACATATGCGCGAACGTACAGAAGATAAATGTCAGCTCAGAGGAGCACAGACAGTGTGCTTTAGTGTGTTTTCCATTTTTATCCTCTGTCTGAGGACGGCACCGCATGGCGTCGTGTCTAGTCGGTCACGAATCTCTCAATGCGAACGATATCTGTCGAAGATATTTTCCAAGCTCACTGAAAAATACAGTAGAATTTGGAGAGGAGCATAAGCTTGCTGCGCTCGTCGTCATAGCTCTCTGCGGTGCGCAAATGCCGTATTCTTCAGTTTGTAGTCCACTAGTGATTTTTATTAATCAATAGGGAAAGAATAAAGTCATTGTTCATTCACACATATCACGGGGACGGTGGAACGCATGAAAACCGAATGAACTACTTAATTTTAGAAAATTAATTGGAGGTAAATGTTGTGGGCAATACGATTCCTTTAAAAGATCATGGAATAAAACGAGAAATTCAGAAAAATTCACCATGAGAAACACCACTCACATGCTGCACCGCTTTGTGTTCCGTAACTGCATAGCAGAAAAGGATACTGTTAGACAAAAACTTATAACTCTACACGAGCCGTGGGGTTAGGCAGGCTTCCAAATATCAAGCAGAAAGCTACCTTTTTTCCAGCAACAACTTCATTGAATAATTTTCGTAAGGGAATACTTCTTCTAAGTGATCACAGAAACTATCTAGTTAGCGCCAACAAAACAAGACACGTTGATGATCTGTAATTCATGGTCCTAATCTTTTTTGTCACAAAATTTGGAAGCGAGAGATGATCCAGAGAGTTGACAACACAAATCATACATTAGCACCATAAAGGTTGGGCGAATTTCAGCAGCAGTTTGATGTTGAGCATTTGCTCAGCAAGCACTGCCTGAGATAACTAAAGTGTTATTCGGTTGGCGAGAAGAGTGATGGCCACGTTGGATGAGGCACAATTTCTGGCCTTAACTCATTCATCTAACACAGTCTCAGTAGTGGAGCGTGTGGATGGGTATACTTCTTCAAAAACACTAGGCCTTTCTCTCAGAAGTTTTGAAAGGTCACGACAAACCTTGACGTATTTAATGATTTCACAACAAGGTTTTTCGCTGCAGTCCTTTCCTCAGGAGTCAAAATGTTGTTGTGCACGGGTTTACCTAGAAGCCGCACTGTTCGGTTCAATCACTACTCTGAAGATTACCACTTCACAGTATTGTTAGCACTGCATGGTTTCGCTGCGAAGATGAGTTAGAGAGCAGATTTCCTATTTATTGTTTAACCCGAAATGTAACACTTGAACCAAAATGAATAGAGAGAATTAATTACTTTATCGGTGGACAACTTTTAACAAACGCACTTACTTGGACCCTTGGACGACACAATCNTTATTCGGTTGGCGAGAAGAGTGATGGCCACGTTGGATGAGGCACAATTTCTGGCCTTAACTCATTCATCTAACACAGTCTCAGTAGTGGAGCGTGTGGATGGGTATACTTCTTCAAAAACACTAGGCCTTTCTCTCAGAAGTTTTGAAAGGTCACGACAAACCTTGACGTATTTAATGATTTCACAACAAGGTTTTTCGCTGCAGTCCTTTCCTCAGGAGTCAAAATGTTGTTGTGCACGGGTTTACCTAGAAGCCGCACTGTTCGGTTCAATCACTACTCTGAAGATTACCACTTCACAGTATTGTTAGCACTGCATGGTTTCGCTGCGAAGATGAGTTAGAGAGCAGATTTCCTATTTATTGTTTAACCCGAAATGTAACACTTGAACCAAAATGAATAGAGAGAATTAATTACTTTATCGGTGGACAACTTTTAACAAACGCACTTACTTGGACCCTTGGACGACACAATCTCACTGGTTGTGCGGGCCACAGCATAAACTTTTTCGAAGTATTGCTGATCTATCCATTGTGTTTCTTTAGAGTTCCGGGGTCAGCCTGGCTAAAGTCTGGCCCAGCTCGTCACCACAACAGGCAGTCGCAGCCGCTGTGGATCAAAGAGAGATTTGCCACGATGCGACTAGTTTCATACCGGAACGGTGGTGAGCCCTGATATTGGTTTAGCCTTAGTTGGGCTTCCTGGTGGAAACACTTGGACGGCCCAACCTCACTTGTTGTGCAGTTGAAACGTGTTGAACAAAAGCGCATAGCCGAGAGAGGCTACTTCATTCGAGTGGTATCCATCTCCAAAATATTCGAAGTAAAGCGACTAGGAAGATCCATATTGGAAGGGCGAACGCCCGTGGTAAACCGTCTCGGTTTATCGGGTCCTGAGGAAGACGGAGGCGAGGAAACGGAATCCAAAAAAATTGCGAAAATATAGCGCAAGGTGGCCAGACAAAAGAGATATTAATGGTGAGATTTTTGCTAAGTAACGTGCAGAATGAAATAGGCAGAACTTTACCCACCTTGGAAGCCAAGCACCAATCTCATTTGACTTAGGCAAAATACCTGGCAAGCAATCTGAATGACCTTAGAAGCAGGTGCTAGCGATTTTCTTTTTCGTGGGGTTAATATGGTAAATGAATACTTCGTTTATATTATACCGCCTTCTCTACTGGCCTTGTGGGAGACATCACAGACCATGAGGAAAAACGATATGAGGAGACAACCGGAATCTCTCAGCCGGGCGATTGATAGATGCTTCTGCTTCAGCGAATAGGCTGCCCACTTCTCACGGCTTCCCTTGTTTCAGAGTGAAACACAGGTGAATTGACTAAGCTGGAAAAGCAGCCACGAAATGGACACGATGGATGGGTCTGCGACTAAATAGCAGACAGTATGCATCGTTTGAGGAGTGGGCGCGGCGTGTGCACTTTAGGGGTATGGAAAGTGCTGTAATGGCACTCAGTCGATGCGCTGAGTGATCGAAGAGTGCCTAAGGGGTGGCTGCGGATGGCTAGAGACGCAGAGATGTCCGATGCATCTTGGCCAATGAATAGCTATAATGGCACCGCAGGAACACAAACGACACGAAAATAAAAGAAATAGTAAATAAGAAATAAAATAGCACCTCGTGTTTGCTGAACAGAAGTAGAAAGAATTGTACAATCGACACGATCAAATCTGTCGATCCGCATGCGTACAAGCGGCTGCGTCTTCTTAGGCAGCACACAATCAATGTGAACTGTTTACTGCACTACATAGAAGTCGAGAACATTCCATGTGGTACAAAGAGCAGTTTCTGCACTACCACGGTCTGTCCAGCATTTGAGTAGCACTTCTGTGGACCGAGGTCCACTCGAAACCGCCCACACCAAAACCGAAACGAAAAACGAAACCCAAAAAAACCCACGAAACCGTGTACGAATTTCTTTGCCTCATCTACCCAGGTGAAAACCAGCCTGATAAAATTTGCTAGCAGTGCTTCCGTTTCGCTTATGTCTGGTATTTATCTGGTAGCATTTAAAACCGTATTTCTAGACCCAGATCCTGCTATTGGTCACCTACCTCTTGGTGACCGTTTGGTGTACCTGGATGTCCAACTGCGATATTTGGCATTTGTTAAATCCCGTTGAGGCCACTGATTCTGAGCGATTCCACACTTCCATCCATGAACCCAGGTTAGTAGCAATTTATCAGCGTTAATCCCTGCCGTCAGATTATCTTTGTCATAATGTGGCACGTCCCATTTTTCGTCACAAACCCGCCAATAACTCGCGTAAAATTCATGGGAAAGCTCTATCCAGACTATTTCGGAAATTCAAAAAAAGTTTTCCTTACTGGCAAATTACAAATTACAATTTACAAATATCCTGACCACTTTAGTCCAAATTCGATCGACTGCCAATACGAAGGTTTCAACTGTGCATGTTTGTGTAAAGGCGAAGAAAATCAATTAAAAGCATAGATTTCACAGTGTTAAAATTTGCTCTGCTCTTCCTCTGTGGAAGAAAGACGGGCATTTTCCTCATTACAGTATAGAGTTGTGCTCTTCCATGCAAGCAGGATTTGAGCAACGAAAATTTCGTGGTGTCGTCGAGTTATTTTTTACTGACAATGTGTTGCACATTGTGCTGAGAACCCCGGATAGGCGGGGAATATTCCATCAAAGGAAAAAAGTTCTAGTCATGATAAATTGGGCTGCCAACATAAATAGGTAAGAAGGTTGTTCTAGTTGTGATAGAATGGACGTAGCAACATCAATAAGTAAAGAGATGTCATCAGCAACTTTGCTAATTGTTTGGGGTTATAACGCTTTCTAGCAATAACAACGGTACAATAATAATATGTGATATGAGACAATATGTGGTTAGCTGGGTATATACGAGCGAGATTGAAATCAGAACAAGTGATACAATTGAAGGAAGCTAGGCGGACACTGGAGTTGGAGCACTTGGGAACTGAGGGACTGGATGAACACTGGACGAACGCTACGAACACTTGAAGACGAATGCAGATGGGTTGCCCGTATTACTTCTGTAGTGGGTGGAGCTTTGCCAGAGGGAGCTAAAGACAGCACCTAGAGAGACGTTCTAAAGGTTTCTTCTACAAACACAATCTGATAGGGCTACATGTGCAAGGGCGCAGCTGCTCGTTCGGAAACTCCTTTGAGACGGCAAGTGCTGGAAAGTATTTCAGCCGACGGCTCCTGATTCTCTTCCCAATCACCTGTGAGGCAACTGCATGAAATGGTCGTTAAGAGACAATTTAGAGACGAAGCAAAGACAGATGTATACTTACTAACTTGGATACTTGGACGGTCCATCTTCACGAGTTGTGTGGGCCACAGCATGTATGCCATTCGTTCCTTTTTCTCGCAATCATAGTTCATGGTGGTGGTCTTGTTCGAGCATGCCAGCACGTGCGAATCTCATACCGTGATCTGTAAAACAACTGCAGCTGCAGGTACAGCTGTCTAACTTTGTTTACGAACACGTCCGCCCAACGTGTAGGTGGTCGTCCAAGAGGATTCTCTTGGAGTCCACTCCACTGTTCTTTTCGTCCATCTGTCCTCTGTTCTTCTCATTATGTGACCGGCCCATCTACGTTTCGCTGTCGATGTATATTCTCCTGGATCTCGAAGATGTGACAGATTTTGAAGGTCAGAGCTTCGCATTCCGGCTACATATTGAGAGTGCCGGTTATATTTCGGAAGACATCGCCGAAACGCTCTGTAAGTGCTTCGAAGCATTCTTGACGTAGCTGAAGTATCAACCCAGGTCTCTGCAGCAAAATAGAGCGTTAGGTAGACCGTAGAATCAAAGAGATGAGCACGGATTTTCGGGTGCTTCAGTTGGTCGGTGGCTTCCATGGAAGGTCCACATGCGGCCCAAGCTGCTCTCTTTCCTCTATCTAGTTCCTCCTTCATATTGTTTTCCATGTTCATCGATTGCCCAAGGTATACGTACAAGGTGGTCACTGCAATGAGAGTCACCCAATTCAATTTTTTCGCTTTCGCACCATGCGCTTTTTCATGAACTGGGTCTTCTTTCGATTTATGTACAGTTCGATCTTTTTTCCCGCTTCGTTGAGCTCGTTGATCATCATCTCTGCCTCGCTAGTACTTCTTGAGAAGATGACAATGTCGTCGGAAAAACGAAGGTTTAATAGGAATATTCCATCAGTACGTATGTCTTTCTCATTCCAATCGAGTGACTTCATTACCTACTGCAGTGCGGCACTGAACAGCTTTGGCGATATTGTGTCGTCCTATCGAGCCCCTTTTTCTATGGGTATGGTAAGAAGTCAATGAAAAAGCTATATTTTCGTAGTGTAGCTCCGATAACGACTAGATATTGAGAGTGGCCGTTATATTTCAGAAGACATCGCTGAAGTGCTCTGCGAGTAGTGCGATGCATTTTGTTGTGGTTGAAGTATCAACACACGTCTCTGCGGCATAGCAGAGCCCTGGGAGGACCGTTGACTCGAAAAGGTGAGCGTGGATTTTCGGGTCCTTTAGTTGATCGGTAGCTTCTTTGAGAGGCCCGAATGCGGCCCAAGCTGTACTCTTTTCTCTGTATGATTCCTCCTTCATGTTGTTTTCCACAGCTTTCGCGACATTGTATCGCCTTGTCGAACCCATTTTCCTGTGTGTATGGTAAGAGGTCGATGGAAAAGCTGTATTTTCGTAGTGCATTTCCAACAACAATCGGACAGAGTTCTTGTGTTGGATGGGTCTACTCTTTGGTCGACGAGCGCTAATAGGATTGCATTCGCTTCGACACTGTCATGCGCTTTTTCATAGTCGACAAGGGTTAGGACTAGAGGCAAATGGTATTCCCGACAAACTTCGATGATCATGGACACGGTTTCGATGTGGTCCATGCAGCAAAATCCTTTTCGAAATCCTGCTTGCTCGACTGGTTGCGCCTCATCCAATGTCCTTGATATTCGCGAGAGGATAATCTTCGTGAAGAGCTTGCAGAGTACACTCAACAAGTATATGGGACGGTAGTTACGAAAATCCTTTCGGTTTCCTTCCTTGGGCAGGATGATCGTGCGCGACGTCCTTCACTGGTCTGGAATAGGATAGATGTATAACGATGTATAACAAGTAAAACAGTTATTGTAGAAGACATAAGGTAACATAGAAATAGGAACTATTTAAGGAATAGTTACTATACTTCCGCCGAAACCCGCAGAATTATGGGACAATGTGTATTTAAGCTTAACACCAGAATTCTAACAACATTGAACAAAATTTACAATGAGTATTTGTGCACTTAAGAGAAAACAGTTGAGGGAGAGCTGAAAGGAAATAGCTATGGGACAGAGAACGAAATGCTTGTTATGATGAAGAATATGCATGTGAAGAGGATAGAAGACGGAACGATCCTTAGTTTGCGGAAGAAGTTTTTTGCCTCCAGTTGTGCCAAGACGTAAGTTTGCTACGACGTTGGAGGAAATCTCTGCTGGCCTGTTTCTGCATTGACTATTGGAGTTGTACGAAGACAATGAATAGAACACAGCATGCATGCAGAGTATAGTGAAATTGAGTACTTGTAGCAGAATACAGTATATGAGGATAGTTTGAAGCATCATTTATGAATAGTATAAGGTGTGTGCTTCGTAGTCGGAGATTACATTGTGGTTCTTTTTTTGAAGGATCTTTTATGTTTCCTTCTATATACGGTGTGTTTGGTGGAAGATCATGTTTTGCCCAATTCAGTAGCTCACGTTCGGAGGTTCCGACGGTGAATATGGTAGTGTAATTCTCGGGTTCGGTGTTATTGGGGGTTAGCGTGAAATGGCTGGAGTTGTGGTGGTTTACTGTTTTCCTAATGAGTTTAGGTCCTTTCCACCACATGTAGTTTCTTAGTTCGTATTTGTTGAGTCCTCTAGTTGCACAGTCTGCCGCATTGTGGTTAGTATGTATGTAACCGAGTTGAATTGGTGTGGTTAGATCTTCCACTACTTTTCGTATTTCCTTTACTCTATTTTTTATTTGTGTTTTGTGAGTGTTTGCGTGTTTTTGGGATCTTGTCCAACTAAGAGCTATCTCGGAATAAGAGAAAATTATTGTATCCGTAATGATGGCTTTTTAGAGCTTCGTGGATAGATTGAGCAAACTACGCTGCCATTGTTAAGGCCTTTAATTCCAGTTTTGGTATAATAGGGTTATCCTTGAGTCAAGATAGCCTGGACTTTCCCGTAAGTAGCTGTGATTTGTTGTTTGAGACAGTGTATGCGCAAGTGGCCATGCACTGCTTGCTTGCGCCTGCGAAAAGAACCAGCTTACTTGGTGCGCCGATTTTGAAGAGTTCTCGTGGAACTTTGGTCTCAAATCCGTTGGTATCTTCTACTTCTTTGTTTCATTATTTCTGATGTTCGTTTAAAAGTAATGAATCCCGTGTGTACTCGTAATTCCATAGGTGTTGGAGGAACAATTTTCCTTTTAATGTAAGTGGGATGATCCATAAAATCGGATCGCAAATAGAAGCTATCTGCTCGACTATGGCTCGTTTTATCAGCTTCAGCTTTTTGGGTTATTGACATGAGACAAGGAGTTCGTCTTACTGAAAATCCCACTTCATTCCTAGAATTTTTTAGGTGGAGTTTTCTGACAATTCCTCTTGAGGAATTAGTTCCGTGAGTTGTTGGTTGTTGGTAACAAATTTGCGAAGATTCATACTCAAATCATGGAATATTTCTTTCAACTTTCTATAATGCCTTATGTACTGATGTCGACGTGAGGATGACGTTGTCCACATGTGTGTTATTGGCGAGATTTTCAACCAACTTCGGGTTATGTAAACAATTGTTTAAATGATACATGATTGTTCCTGCTAAGAGGAATGGTGAGCAGTTCAATCTAAAAGTAACGCGTGTAAATCTGTAGGTGACCATATTCTCTTATTCGAAGGGTTTTAAGATGTTGCGCATCCAAAGGAATCATGTGGCATCTCTTTCCTGTTCGTGTAATCGTATTTGTAGAAAGGCTTTTTCAACATCGCTAATTAACGCGATGTTGCCAAAGCGGAATCGAAGCAGAATATCGCATACCTGAGGCAGGAAGTTGGGTCTTTGGTGAAGTACCTCGTTTAACCATGGAGTCTCTTTTGTGTGAGCCGGCCCATCGTAAACAATTCTAATTTTCGTTGTTTCTTTGTGCGGCATGAGCGCGGCGTGATGTGGAAGACAGTGTATGAGTGAACCGTCCGATGGTTTAGATTCGTCAACTTCTTCGATGATGTTTTGATGTAATTGACTTGCAGTTGTTTCATGGTACTCTTGCAGCATCTTGGGATCTTGTTTAAATTTTGTGATTATTGCTTGTAATCGTTCCACTGTCATGGCTTTATTGTCTGATAACGTTATTGTATCGTTTTTCCACGGAAGGCGCACGAACTATCCGCCTTCTCGTTTTTCTATCGTTTCTTGAAATTCGAGGAGACTCGAATGCCCACTGGTTTTCCTCCGATTCGGTTATCCCATAGGAGGCTTGTATGGAACTGGCTGCGGGAACTATATCAATATCTGGTTTATTTTGTTGCTTGTACGTGGCTCCTGTTATAAGGTAGCTGAGTCCCGAGGGGATTAGTGTCATTCCTTACGGCAATGTATTATTCAGAGGTATTCCCAAATCTAATACTCTTGTCACATCTTGGCTAGCGAGCAGAATTTTATTTTAGGATGAATAGTGCTGCGGGTTAGATCTATTGAAAGAGGAGTGTTATTCCGATGGAGAAATTCCTGATCTTCCACAGTTAGGCTGCAGCGCTTTAATGGCTGTGTGATCGTGTTAGTTCTAGTCACCGCTATTTCGTGTTCTGCTCCGTGAGTATCTCACAATATAAAGGTGATTCTGTATGTCTTTGTATCTGGCTTGAAATCTCCAAATTTGTGAATTGCTAACTCACTTGAGCACGCGTCTTTTAATTGCAAGGTCTTGGCTAAATCGTTAGTAATAAATGATCAATCGGCTACCGTATCTACTAGCACTTCGACTACCTCTTTTTAGTCTTGTCTGGGTTGAGTATCACTACTTGTGTCGCCCAAATCTGTACTCTGGATTCATATTGCTTTATAGTATGAAGAGCAATGAAGTGATCGCCTTGTGTCTCATTGGAAGTTACCGTATTGACCGTGGGCGGGGTCGTTCTCCTCCCTTTTGTTAGGTTGTGTGGCTTTGGTTTCTCTCTTGGACCTCGTTCCACGGTTTAGGTTTGCTTGGTAGGTGCTGGTACCTACAAATGGAAGTATGGTGTCCGTGCTTGTTACAATTTCGGCACAGGCCTGCTTTGCACTCGGGCTTGCGGTGACATGAGGAACCGCAATTGCTGCAAAGATTGCGATCTTTTATCACTTTTACTCTTTCTAGTTCAGTTTTTATCGTAGTACAGTGGATTAGTAAGTGTCCTATCTTGTTACAGTAAAAACATGATTGCGGTTTTTTTACGAGTGTTCGATGATGACTCGTGGTTACTAGTGAACTTTTAATCGATGTATTGTTGCGGTGGTTTCTTGGAACTGGAGACTTGCCTAGTTGGCTTTCTATTGTCATATCTTGGGCTATGTAGTCGTTGTTTACTTGAAAGAGCTCCTTTGTTTTGGGCGTTTCGTCGTTTCGGCAATGCTGTGTTTCTCGTAGAGCGTGTCGTGGAATTTTTCCATGAACTTTTTCAGGAGTTGTTGGAGATACATGTTATCAACTTGTTGTCTTTCATGATGTAGTTGGCAGACTATCGAGTGGAGAGTTTCGCACAATATTTCTTGGTCTTCTAGTCGCTCGCTATTTGCTTGTGCTCTCTGTAGTCTGCCCAATTGTTGATTTATGAGGGCTTGTTTTTTGCCATACTTGGTCCTTAGATGATGCCATACTTGGTCCTTAGATGATCTATGACTATGGGATAGGATTCTCGTAAAATTTCATATTGCTTGATGAAAATTCTAGCCTTCCCATAAAGAGAGTTTAATAGATAGTTTATTTTGAGATGGTCGTCCATCTGCCTTGAATGGACGGAGCGATCGAATTTTCTCCAAAATGCCTCCCATTCCCATATATCTCCGCTGAAGTTGTGGACGGCAATGGGTGGAAGATTTGTCACCGGTGGAGCGGTATGTGAGTCATTTTGAGCGTTGTTTCTTGTGCTGTCTAGTTTATTCCATAGCTCGAGAAGCTTGGAGAGGTAGTCTTCTCGATGTGTTCCGGTGTCCTATTCACGTTCAGTTTTATACCTTCCTTTAGTTCCTCTGGTATTGGAGTTTGCAGCTCGAAGTTGTCTGCCGCTTTAGTGTAACTGTCCAGTGTTGCCTCCAGACTGCCCTCGATCCTTTGTAGTGGCCGATGTTTGCTTATTTTACAGCGTCTTTCTCTGCAACGAGGTATTCCGTTCGTTGAGGTTCGTTGGGAGGGATGTCTACTGGAGAGTTTATCTTCTGGTCGTATTTGTTAAATGAGGATTTGAGGCGATTAATGGCCCTTGTTAGTGCGCCCAAGCAAGAGCAAAGAGTGTTCGATATTTTTTTCCTTTTATAGTTCTGATATATGGCAAATAAACGTACTTGCACGTAGGTTTCACTTCGTGAGGTTGTCCGATTAGGGAGTTTGTCGGATTCGTTTTTTGTCCGCCAGCTGTACGTGGAATGCTCGGCTTTGTATGGATTCGCCACGCGGAACTTTTTCCGTAACTGCCGTGAAGAACCTCGACATTGGGTTACAACAGTTTATAGCAATAACAACAGCACAATAATAGTAGGTGATATGTGACGATATGTGGTTAGCTGGGTATATACGAGCGAGAATGAAATGAGAACAAGTGATACAATTGAAGAAAGCTGGGCAGACACTGGAGTTGGAGCACTGAGGAACTGAGGGACTGGATGAACACTGGACGAACGCTACGAACACTTGAAGACGAATGCAGATGGGTTGCCCGTATTACTTCTGTAGTGGGTGGAACTCTGCCAGAGGGAACTAAAGACAGCACTTAGAGAGACGTTCTAAAGGTTTTTTTTCTGCTAGCACAATCTGATAGGGCTACATGTGAAAGGCGAAGCTGCTCGTTCGGAAATTCCTCTGAGACGGCAGGTGCTGGAAAGTACTTTCAGCCGACTGCTGCTGATTCTCTTCCCAATCACCTGTGAGGCAACTGCATGAAATGGTCGTTGAGAGACAATTTACACCATGTGCGAGAATAGATGTAGAACGGTTACAAGTAAAACAGTTATTGCAGAAGACATAAGGTAGCGTAGAAAAAGGAACTATTTAAGGAATAGTAACCATATTAGTGTTGGTGGCCTTGGAAGAGTAATAAAAGGGATTATTACGTGTTATTATGTGCAATATCGCCTCTACAAGACATTCTCTCAAAGGAATTAGAAGGAATATGTACTCCTCAATGAGTGAACATGGGGTCAATAGAATTTAATAATGAATGTTTCTCTATTTGAGTAACAGCATCAATTGATGTTTCGCGGCAAGCCATATTTCACAATGGAGTCTTAGGAAATACTGCACCTACTCCCATCAGATTCCTGAAGATTCCGCCACTTATGAATTTTGACAATTTTAGTGTATGCCTCCTGAAGGTGCACCTTCGGTGCATTTATTTCAATACATAGCGACTCTACCGCAGTACAGTCGACAAGCGTAAATTCAACTTGTTTTTGGTGGGATTCGCATTCGTTAAGGGCTCGGTGCGTAAACGTCACATATTGCTGAAGTAGGTTTTTGAAAATCCGATCTACCATCGGATGAGAGTGCTGCCTGTAGTAGACATAGCAAAGGTTTACGCACGGTCAACCGAGTATGTGGTGGGCACGCGCCAAGAACTGTAGCCGTAGTCGCCAGGTGGTTTCATGCCACTTTGCGCTAGAGGTATCTTCCTATGAAAGGCGATCTATTTGTAATGAGTTTATCAAACCAAGACATGAAATGAGAAATAGAAAAAACAAGCAGCTTAATAAATATGATTGAGCGTGGTAAGAATGTTTTGGAGCTTTGTCCCTGGTGATCATAACTAAGCTAGTATACAGAATAAAAAACCAAGATTTTTCCCTGCCACAACACTTTTTCTTCAGTCGTTATAATTCGTATGCTACCATGCAGCATATTTTATCCCGCTGTACATTTTCGTAGGCGACACAGCTGATTCACGCCTATTACAGCCAAAACTACTTTCTTCATGCTTGCAGAAAGTCTTTACGTGTTAAGAAAATGTACTATTCATCACCGATTTATAATCACTATGTACACTACATCTCCTTCTTATCGTCGAGTAAATGAGCTTTGTTATGCACATCAATAGGCAGACAAATGCACTCTGACGAGAGCCAGAGACGCTCTCATTTGGTTGAACAAATATATTTATCTTTATTCATTGATACCATTTCCTTGAGTTTGTAGTTTTGAAAGTATTATAACTAATACCTTCAGTATATTGACGACAACTACAAAAGGATAAAGCTCTCAACGTTGATCAATCCCTGAGAGATGCGCCATGCATTCGACTTCATCAAGCTTCGTTCGAAGGTGATTGGATGCAAATCTAGTCTTTACGATGACTCGCGGTGGCCTACCGATGTATCCAGCCAGTGCTGCTATTATCCCAGAAAAGTCCGGTACCAATTTACCAACCTCAGACAGATGGAAGGCTTGGTGGGCCACGGGCGCCGAGATCGACTCCGCCTGTGTGTTGCAGGGAGCCTCCGGCCACTGCTCCACACGCGCCCTCTTTTAATGAATGAGTTAACAATGATTAAACGCCAAGATTACGGCATTTATTAAATTACAACAGCCAACGTTTTGGCGGCTTCGCTTTCTTCAATGCTTGGAAGGGCCAAATTAACATCCATCCGCTCAGCCAAGCGCTTCCATAACCTCAGCAGATAAAGCAATAAACAGCAAGAACGGTTGCCTCAGTGGTGCCTTGGGTAGCATGTAAACCGCCACAAAGAGTAATCGCGGCTCGATCTGGCCTGGGGTGAAGGTTTCTCTTACAGCGTTCCACAGAATCTTGATATATTGAAGACACAAGCTTTTTCAAAAGCTTTTTTTTGGTTTTCACCACCCTTGTGAGTAAAAGGGGAGTTAATGTCCATTGACGGTATCACGGTATCACTTCCACAAAATAACGTTCTAACTGGCTTCATACAAAGTTTTCATTTAAACAACACCGAGATTGCTACTCTCTAGTGGTTCGAAAAAATGTTTGCACCAATATAACTTTTATTTGAAGCTGTTAAAGCGTTTTCAAAGTCAAGATTTGTATCAACAATGACGCTTTCTTTTCAGAATGCTTTCTCCGCTGCGGTCGCCGCTATTTTAGAACGGCATCATCGTCCAGCTTCCATCTTGGTGTTGCGTCATCCGCTTGCGGTTGGCCAAAGGGATTCGTTTGAAACGGAAGAGAAGTCTGTAAACTTTCTTAAAAGTATAGAAATTGAATACATTACCGAAATGTTCGCTTAAAATCAAGTGTGCAATGTGCATGCAAACTCAAATGCATTGAAGAATTTGTACCACGATTTTCCGTTGTTATAACACCACTGTATAGGTTCACTTAAATGTTTTCGTAGGTGCTATCACGTATTGTGCGGTGATTACAGGTTCGCTTTAATACGCTCGGTCGTTGGTTCAATACTGCTCTCGGGCAAGCCAAGCTCTCTGTCTTAGCGTGATCGGTAAAATGGTACAAGACTTATTTGAGAAATTAAAAGCTGACTATGCAACGGCAGACTCTTGCAATTCAGTTCAAGGTGAGCAGATCATGAGTTATCGTCTAAATACGGCAGTGTCAGCGCATAATCGAAAATCTGCTATTTCAGGAGCAGGTCATGTGGAGACACCAGCAGTACCTGAAGGCACTAATAAAAGTTCTTCTGTGCTGTGAAGTCATTTATTCATTGCGTCTTAATGTTCTGATCATTCTCAAGGACCACATCAAGCCGCTCTTGAATTGCATGGAAGGTTTTCTCGATTTTGTTCTCTTCCAGCTTTTCAACGAAAAAATTCTATCGTAATAAAGAGAAAAATGCTGTTACCTTCTTTATTGTGCATTAAACCATTGAGTTCGCTTTCAAAATGTAGCTGAACATATGTCGCCTCCTGGAACTTTGTCAAGTTCTACGAATGCGTTTAGAAGGTAATTTTGAGCGAGTTACTACGATGACTAAGAGATAAAATGAGGTACTGTTCTGTCAAACAGGATATATATGTATGTAAAAATTTAAGCAAGAGCGTGTGTAATCAGTGTTCAAAAGTGTCCCTCAATGAAACGTGGTCGTTGGCTCGATCTCGCGCTTCAGACTAACCAAATCCCCTACCACACCAGGATTGGTGGGTTAGTGCCAAACTTGTCTGTCGGTTTAAGACAACTGACCTGATACATCGGCAGACCAAGTCACTATGTAAGAGTGTTGTACGTCCAACTTTCTCTATGACGTGTAGCGAAGCCGAATGCATGAAATATCCCACAGGATGTGATCACAGATGGGTGCTGCATCCCCTATTTATCCCAACCTTTGCAAGCTCAGTTTCGTTCTGTCCTTGAAACCGCGCCTTCTCTTATTTGGACAAAAACATAGGTGTGGTTAGAATAACTTAAGATGAGCTTTCATCTATTTCATTGGAAATGTAATTCCGGAATATTACCTAAATATCGTGACTCACAAATAAGAACTCGGAGAGAAAATCACTTTTAAAAGTCTCCTAAATAATATGTGCGTATTCTTGTTGCGCTTTTGCACAGTTGCTATTTAGTACAGCATCGTAACAATTAACAACACATACTTGAATTCTTCCAAATAATCTGCCTTTCCTCACAACGGCTTACCACCTCATCGTGGCTGTGAGGTGTTCCTGGGTGTCAGACTGCTATATACAGCGGGGATTCATCATCCCTTGGCAGGGTCTCCCAAGCCGAGAATTGGTTCGGCGTCTCCATCAGAAAGCCTAGCTAAGAGTAAACCAACACCAAAATCTACCACCATTCTGATATCAAAGTCGTATGGTGGCAAATTTTCCTCTGATCCACAAGAGCTGCAATTGCCTGTGGTGGTGAAGACCTGGAGCAGACTTTGGCTAGGCTGACCCCTGGATTCCAGAAAACCACAGTGGCTTAACCAGCAAATCTCTGAAAAATAGAGATTATGCTGGGGCCCGCACAAGCAGTAATGACAGGCCGTTCAAGTACTAAGTAAGTAAGCAATCCGTCTTCATATTTACTGGGCGGATCCCAGCACTCCTCGCAAACGATTCGTTTTTCTTGTCCACTAGTTACGAAGAAGCTCGACCCTTTGATGTGTGGGCTCCGCTGCTGCTTGAGGATTTCCGTTTTAGTTAAAAGACTCATTGAATGCTTGTCGGTTCGTTCCTTTCCCGAACGATGCAATAGCCACTCTAAGGCGGTCTAACGCTGATTAGAAGGAGTGAGCTGTTTCCAGATAAGTCTGGTAGCGATTTTCCTACTCTGGGAAGATAAAAGAGCTGATAAGCTGAAGGCGGGTTCAGATCTGTGATTTGCTCCTAAAGGAAGACATCACTAGCACATCGATGAGTTCCAAAACCACGATGAGGATTGCTGAAGGACTGTTCAAAAAAGGGTGCATAAGACAATGCATCCAATAAACAATTACTCAAAGGAATCACTAAACAACATGCGCTAACATTCGTTTTTTAATATATTACGATGTTAGTTACCCACACTGCTTACATCTTCATTAGATACCCCTTCTTTCCTATTAATATGTTTTTGACCTCAGAAGACTCTTGAATAGCAAGAAGGCTAAATTGAGGTGATACGGTTGTTTCTCCAACCTTGGAAACACCATTGAAATACAAACTGCTCGGCCACATGACGGACATTTTTTGAGAAACTTGACGGAAAGTGTAGCCAGACATTGTCTAATATCCGAGTACGTGCTCAAAGCTCATGCGTACGACGTTCCTCGTCCACTGTTTGATTGTAGACGCTGCTGAACTGCATGCACAAAGAGATCTTTCAATGACTCATTTGTATCGAGTGAGTTAATGTCCACAAATGTCGATGTCCAAGAATAGCTCTGTGATTTCGAGTACCAACATGATATGTGTAGTGTTCGTTGGCGGAATGCACAAATCACTCAATTTTGCTGCAAGGATTCAGAGAAATGGAGCTACCTGGAATTCTAGAGCAATCACAAAACGTTAGCTGTTGTATTCTAATAAATGATGCAATAACAAGCTCTGTTTACTTATCAAGAGAAAACTGTGAATTATAGATCATTGCCGTGGTTAAAAGAAAGCCGGTCCTGTGAATAGCTCTCACATCATTATATTCCAAAACAGAATGGCTAGATTAACAGGTTGTGATGTGAATCCGTCAGCGAAGACGCTGAGATGCTCTGCCAAGTCAATTGACAAAAATGATGAAGCCCTCGACGTTGATCATTTCCTAAGGGATGCGCCTGCACACTCTGGCCTATGCAATGACTCGCAGTGGCCTACCGATGTATCGACCCAGTGCTGCTATACTCCCAGACAAGTGGGGCCACAATTTGCCGACTCCGAAGGAATGGATGGATTTGTGGGATTAGGGAGCGGTATCGAACCCACGTGTATTTCAAGGCACCTCTTATCACTGCGCAACACCATCCTTTCCAAATCAATGATGACCATGAGATTATATTAAATTTGTAAATTTACTTCGCAGACTTTGTCGAACGAGCAGTGATTAAAACTTCCCACTTTTTCCACCGTGGGTTTTCCATGAACTGGGTCTTCTTTTCATTTATACGCAGTCTGCTTTTTTTTCGCTTCGTTGAGCTCGTTGGTCACTTCGCTGGTACCTCTTGGGAAGATATCATCGGCGAAATGAAGGTTTGGTAGCGGAATTTCGTCAATACGTATGCTTTTCTGTTCCCAATCGAGTTACTTCATTGTCTATTTGCAATGCGGTACTAAACAGCTTCGGCGGTGTCGCCTTGTCGAACCCCCTTTCCTATCGGTTTGGTAAGAAGTCGATGGAAAAGCTATATGGCTGTATTTTAGTAGTGCAGTTTCGATAACAGTCAGATAAAGTCCTTATATAGGGAAGATCGACTCCTTGGTCGACGAGCGCTGGTAGGGTTGCATTCGCTTCGACATTGTCATTTTTTTTTGCATGAGCCCGACAAGCTTCAATGACAGTGGACACAGTTCTGTATAGAAGAGAACAGAACAGCTGGAGAGAAGAAATTCCACAGCGATATCATCAAGTTTTGGAGCTGCGCCTCTTTTCATGCTTTCTATCGCAACTCGAACCTCCGACGGAAGAATTCCCGGTGGTTTTTCTTCTGCGGTGGTTTCAAGATCCAGGACGGGTATTGTGAAACGGAAAAGGTTGGTGTAGAACGCTTCCGTTATTAATTCCATATTATAGCGACAAGTTTTGGTGATACCATCTTCGTCCATTAGGGCTGACAGCGGGATATTAGAGTCACAGGAGTCCCGACGACATTTTTGCAGACTGCTTCTTTTCTGTCCTCCTTCCAGTAGTTTCTTCCGCTTGTAACGATGCAGATCTTCCTGCAAAGCTCTTCTGCAGCTGTCACTCATTATTAGCCGTGTTAAACATGTTACATTATGATCAAAGATCAGTTTCCTTTTTTTCGAGCAACTCCTCAGTGGTAATGGAGATGCGATACGTTCTTGTTTGGGGAAGTGAGGAATATTCGGCGCACCCTTTCAGCCCTTCGACATGCAGCTCGTATTCTGCGGTCGCGTCTTCCTTAATCTGTCAATTACGTCTAGATAAGCTTTCTCTCAGAATGTTGTCGTCACACATAGCTAGACTGTATCAATGTGTTCAATAGCATGAATTCTTTTTCAGATTACTGATGAATAGAATCTTCGCGCGAATAAGGCGGTGATCAGCACCACCAATGGCCACTAGCGGCTTTTTTGCTTCTGGAAAAAACGAGTTTCCTTGAAAAAGACGTGCTGCATTCGAGAGTCCTGCGGGACAGTTTCCATTCTCAATTCCTTTTCTAGTCCAAAATTTCCCATCTTGTATTCGCACTTGTTGGTCTTTGCTATTCTGGCTGTGAAGTCTCCGACTATAAACTTATAATACGCTTTATCGTTGCGGATAACTTTCTCTAACTGAGTGTGGAACACATCCAATTCGTACTCGTCAGCTGCATCAGTCGGTGAGTAGCAATTGATGATTACGATATTCTTATGGGGCGTTATTTGAAGACGGAGGACGGCAGAGGAGAGGAACTCGTGGCAGTCGACAAGATGGCCAATGGACGGGTGGACGTCAAAACCTACGCCACCGACATCTCGTTAAGGTACATATTCTCCGTTGATGACAAGGCTTTCGTTGTTCAGTCAGCCTATGACGGTCTTCTTCATTTTTGTTTCTTGCAATGCAGCCACATAAAATTTTATAGTACTTGCGGCTTCAAAAAAGGCCTGAAGATCGGTGTCTATGGAGTATTCTGGAACTATAAGTGCAGAGTTAGGAACAATCAACATGGCATATGGTGTGTGGTCGTCAGATTCGGTTGCATTGAGGCTCTGGGTAACACGAGATTTTGTGGCCTCTCACCGGCCATCTTACAGTCTTACGTCATAGACGGGATCACCCGGTTGGCGGGGTACTGAGGCTGGCCTATTGCTGGTTATGCAGGTTGATCCGCCCTGGAGTCCTGACTTAACCTTGCAAGAGTGCATCCAGGTATTCACCACGATGTGAAGCGGAGAGAGGCATGTTTTCGGCGACGAATCCTTTGCTCGGTCTTCCTACTAGCTGATTCGGAGACAATGTTAAACCAAAATCAGAAACCAAAGTGGGTGTGGACAAAGCAACCGACCGATCAAGGACGATGTAAAAGCCGAAGTCCGAAATTACTTAGATACAATAATAATATTATAATAGTCCTTTACTTGTTATTTTACACGACCCGTCATCACATCTACTGTGCGGATCCCTGCACTTCTAGCATTTGATTCGTCTCCTCGCGTCCAACATCCACACTAGGCTTCGAACATTTCGCGTGTTGTTTCATATTCGGCTTGAGGATTTCGTGTTTTTATGAGCGTCATAAAATGCTAGTTGAGCCAATTCTCCTTGCAATTCTGGAGATAGCCGGGCTAAAGCATTATTCCACGTGGATTGGAGGAGATCTTTAGGGAGAAGGTCGAACCAGCGCCTTTTGCTTCTTGACTGACAAGATCACTAGGCACTGCCCTATTCTCTTTTCATAATAATCATAACTAATATAAATAAATAACAAATACGACAAACATAAAATATGCTAATCCTGCGAACATTAAAAAGATCCTCTAAAGTGGTAGCGTTTTCGCCACCTAAGAAACCAAGGTGAGGACTGTCCTTTATGCAGGTCCAATATTCGAACAAAAAATGCTTTAAATAGTGTGTATGCAAGTCCTGAATGATCTCCTCGCCGACGTAAAACGTCCTACCTCACTAGTGAAGAATCACACTGCAATCGATCATGCTGGGAGACAGTCTTCTGCTATTTCTAACATTCTCGTTTCCACATGCCACCATTTAGAATACAAGATTCCTAACAGGTGACAATTAAAGGTATCAGAACGGAGCCAGCTGCTATCTTTCATCTTATAGAATTTTAGGTGATCTTCAACGAGATTGACTGAGTAATCGAAAGGAAACAAACCATCGAATAAACGACGTTTTTAAAGCGTTTGACTTTACCATTAGCAGATTTTGAGAAAACTCATTGAAGTGTCATGGGCTGTAAATTGTGCATAAGGTTGTTCCGAAATTAATGTTGGTCCTGCTATCTTATTTTTAGCGTCCATGTTTTAGCAACAGGTTTTTCTTCGAACGCTACACTATTATAAATAACCGGAAAGGTCATCATATGCGTTTCTTTAGCTACGCGTGATTAAATTACAACGCAAATTGTCATTTTGACATTTCTGAAAGTCCCACTCATAAGACCACGGCTCTGAGGAAGACGAAATCGCCGAAACGTCAGCCAACGACCAACAACACCAACAGCAACGACAACAACACCAACAACAAGAACGAAGACCTATATCAACCGCACGTCAGCTCAACAAGATCAGTTTATAACACCGTATAAATAAATATATCAACTTTTTGACATTCATTAAAAGTAAGGACATTAAAGCAAAAAATTTGAGAAATTTTCCTCCATAAGCTCATATTCTGCAGCACGCCGGATCGACGGCTCGAAACGCTGTTGAATTATGAAGCCAAGAAAGTGCTAACGAAAGCAGAGCGCAGCATTGGTTTAAAAGATTTCCTCGTGCCAAATTCAACCTTGAAGATGAGAATGCTCGCAGACGTCCTGCTGATATTGAGGACGATGAACTGATTGCTTTTGTGAGAGCAAATACATGCACAACTTACTGGAAAGACGAAGAAACTCGACAAATGGATACGCTACGATTTGGCGACATGTTCTGCAAGCGACACTCCAAGTGCAAGAAATGCTTTAAAAACCAACCGATTTCGGAGCTGCCTTCAGTGACTTCATCGATTTCAAAAGTCTATTTTGCACAAGCTGTATAAAAAACTTGACTATAAGTGAGAAAAATGCGTAGACTCCAATGATATTTATTTTGATCAACAAGGTTTATCTGAGCTGAAAGATGCCACTTTAAAAACAGAGGTTGAAACCTGCCACCGACTTTAAAAGAAACTATATATGCTTGAAAATACACATATATATATATATATATTGCTCTTAGATGCTTAGGCTAACACAAAGTTGGAAAACAGTTTATTACGTTAGCGTTTCGCCGTCTTTATCTTCTTAGATAACAAAAGTCGATGGTCTGTAGTCGCCCACACTCGCGGCGTTGGTCTTCGTTGTTGCACCCTAGAATCTTCTAGAGTTGCCCATTGCTCTAGTGAAGTAACCTTAATGAAGACTATTTCAGGCGGTCCAACTACAGTTTGATGTAAGAGCTCCTCATTTCCTTTCCCAGCATGGTCAAATAGAAACAAAGTCAATCCCACATTTTTTATCTAAAAGATGAACTAGGATTTAGGCGGTGTGGGGAACTAGTGTCGTATTGGACTAGATCTAGCTACAAGTTTGCAAAAATTTAGTTGAACCAGAGTGTCGGCAAATGCCTATAGTAATGTCGAGAGAGGGTCGTGGCATAGATTCTTCTACTCGAGGGAAATAATTTGTCAAATAAAGTTAACTTTTTTATTTACAGCCTTTTACATTCTTTCACGGCCGGCTAATATTGTGTATTATACAAGCACAGTGATGCTGAAATATTTACAAAACTCCGAACCGCAGGTCCTTGCGATGGCGAACCAACGCGCTATTACTCTTTCCGGGAGCTAACGCGTTCACCACCGCACCATGGGAGTCCTTCGTTTTGCGTGTTTCTCAGCTAGTTTTCTATCGATCACTGCCATCAGCAATCATCCGTCAACGCGATATATCTGGGGAGCTCAAATCGGCATTGAACCCAGTTAAGATGAGGCTGTATTTGAAAATCTCAATGTTAACTTTTTTATTTACTTTTTAAATTGTCAAATAGTTTGCCTTTCAAGTGGGGAACGTTCTAAAACTCACGCGTTTTATCACAAGGGTGTCCAAAAAAGCCACTGAGGGATAAAAAGTCGACCACTCACAGTTATGTCGGTGAAGAAGAAGTTCAAAACGTCTTACAAATTTCCTAATACCCATTATCAATGACACTGTACGATAATTGGTCTGAGTAAAGTGAAAGTCTACGGCAAAGGAGAATACTTTGTTTAAATAGTGACTGGGTTGGTATCTATTTGTGAAAAGACTCAGTGTGATCTTAACCCTTTTATTTACTGCCTTTTTCTTTTTAATGGCAGAGTATGTTGCGAAATATAACTCGTACATAATGCTGAGATATTATAACTCGTATATAATGCTGAGAGACAGGCAAAACGAAGGACCCGGATGGTGTGGTGGTGAAGTGCGCCTACTCCCCGGAAAGGACAATAGCGCGCGTTCGTTCCTCACCGCATACACCTACGGTCCGGAGTTTGGTAAAATATCTCAGCATCATATGCTCAGTATGATATTAAGAATAAGCTGAAGATGGTTCTTTTTATTACGCAGAATTATCGAGCCACTGTTAAATAAAATACGTCCAAGCTCTGTGGAAGGCAAAATCGCCGAAGCGTCAGCCATCGACCAACAACAACAGCGAGTACTACTACTATAACTACAACATATACTAACTTCGCATCAGCTCAACAAGAGCAGTTCATGAGAACATATAAATAAATATACTTTGTCTGCTTTGCCGACGGTATCATTCCAAAGATGTCGATAATTGTATGCCGAGCGAATGCTGGTCGTTTGCGACACCACATGTGGAAGTCTTTACCTAAGGCTGGACGTAAACCAAACTGTCTTCGTTAGAAATTAAATGGATCTTAGTACCCTTTAGAGACTACTTTCCACAAAACACATTCTCTACATCTCTTTGTTCATACGTTTTTTATGATCTGTCCGCAGAATGCTCCATAAAATCTATCTCACTTCATTTACTTCGCAACTAAAGCCCAGTAGTGTAGTCGTTCATTATTATCTACACCCTTGTATAGGAATTAGAACGAAAAAACCATGATCCTTATAGTAAATTCAACCTGATCTAAACACTATATTGGAATGACTATTTAAGAACGAAATCATTCGTGCTTCCCTGCTTAATTGTATCATGCTTACATCACCTGTATCACATATCGTCCCGTTGATTACCGGGTGCGCACAGCACGCGCCAGTTAGCCTTCCTTGTCTCCCTGTCGTCGTGTACAGGAGTAGTCCAGCCGGTTTTCCTCTCTTTAAGGACTTGTTGAGCAGCTTATCTTTCTCTAGGGTTCTCGTGAAGAACTCTGGCCATCTAGTCGGTGCTGCTTCCGCAGTACGTTTGTTATGCCGAGAAATCTAGTAGCTAACGACGTTTTTCCATTGTTAATCATTCAAACTAATTATGCGTTCGGAAAATCTTGTCTTCGACTATTTGGCATATAGAACGACGTGTTTGACTGTCGACCATCGACGCAAGTCTGAGCATCGGATCCCAGTCCTCAGTCGTGTGATACGGGCTATTTCCAGTGTCTTCTTTTCGACTGCGGGTTCTACAACGCGGAGTGACCTTTCATCTCGCTTAAGTAGCGACCATGTCTCAGGAGCATACCTATTGATGGAAAATTTCCATCAAATCTTCTTCACTATCTATACCACAATCTTTCCTAGAAGTACCAGAGAAGTAGAGAGTATGGTCGACGAAATCAACGAAGCAGAAAGAAGTTTGGTCCACTCATAAACCAAGAGAAGACCCCACTCACCGAAAACCTATGGTGCGAAGGAGAACAGAACGAACTGGGTGGTTCTCTAATTACAAAGATCAGCTCGCGCTCGGCAAATCATCATGTGGAATTTAGGGAAGGAAGGTGGAAGGTGAATTTAGAATTAAACTGAACAAGAATAGTAGCATGGGCCGCAATCGAGCTTTACATAGAAGCCACCTTCCAACTTACGAACACAAAAATCCGCGCTCACTACTTCGATTCAAGAGTTCTCCCAACGCTTTGTTATATAGCAGAAACGTTGGATAATACTTTAACCGCGTCAAGAATACTGCGCACTACTTACAGAGAGCATGAACGATCTCTTCTGAAATATAACCGGCACACACAACATCAACCTGGAATTTGATGTCGTGACCTTCAAAATTTATTTCATCATGGAGAAACTGGAGGGCACACACCTGTGGCGAAACATAGATGAGTCGCTCATGTAATTAGAAGAACAGACAACAGATGAACGAAAAGAACTGTAGTAGAATGGACTCCATGAGAATGCAGACGTCCCCTAAGAAGAATATCTAACCGTGGGTTGGACGCGTCTATAGCTAAAATTATTCAGTTGTACTTGCAGCTGCCGGTGTTTTAAACACAGATCGTGGTTCGAAACTTGCACCTACTAACCATGCTGGAATCAAACCACCACCATTGACGACATTTATAGTGATACCGACTTTTGCAGGTTTGATTGTTCGAGAAAAACCAATTACTATCACACTATCACCGGACAATCACAGCTCTCAACCATCAGCAGCGTGCATAAAACATTCGTGGAAATGAACAGCTGAGGAGAACCTGAGTCGACACGAAGGCGACCCCGCCCCATCGATACGAATAGCGAGCGTGGACCATCGACTCGGATCATCGGCTCTGATGAGGACGGAGACATCGAAACTTTAGCCTACAATAAACGTATTTATCAACTTTTTATTTCTAACTTCGGAACGAAGTTCTTCTCAATCAAAGCTCGCCACAACACCCATTCTGGGTAAACTATCGAAAGATCACAAAACCTTTGGCAAGAAGCTCCATGTGGAAAATCAACCAGAAAGAGTATTGTGCGCTGCATACGATCCATTTCGGCTTGTTTTCGGAGGAGCGCTTGCACCACATAGGGTTCAGCTCGGCGTTAATGTGTTCGTGGTCTTGAATGCATACCACCCTAATGGAATGATTAATTACAAACGCCATGTCTGCCGCAGTCCATTTCTGCGAGTTGTGTTTAGAATCAGTTGAGATTGGAAAACGAACCACAAGTGGGCCCAACCAAACAACTATATTGGAAAGACAATGTTCAAGCGACAACAGAACAGTTGCTCATTAGCTAAACATGACCCAATTTACAACAAAAGGTGGAACTTTGAATAGTGTGACACTACGTTTTCTCGCTCTGCTTCGACGTCGACACATTTGGAGAAATATACTGCGATCAAAAATTCTTATATGGCATTTCTATTGGGGAAAAAATTTATTGGAAAGAGCAACGAACCCAATAGGCACTATTATATACTAACTATATAAACCATGAGAATCTTCCGAGTTTTTCACAAGCGGTAGCAACAGAAACAATGAGATTTAAACAATCTTAAAAATCAGATTGACCGAAGACGGACAAAGTTATGAAAATCAAAACCCGAATAGAACAAATAAATAGAAATAGTGAAAAACATTGGAGGCAGACAAACTACAGCTCTGTGCGGTCAAGATCGACATCAGAGAGATCAACGTCCTCCTCAACGGGAAGTTGGCCATCCTTGCCGTCCCATGGCTCAATCTTGATGATTTTGGGAAAAACAGCGCCCTAAAATTGCGAAACTATCAGCATGTTCTATAAAATGGAACTCATTGCAGAACTCGTTCTTATAAGACTTTTACCTTTACAGGTGCTGTTTGTCCTTTCCCATAACTGAGATCACGCAGGAATTCGTTAATGCCATCACTACCGAATGATCCCTGAAATTAACACTACCTATATACTATTGGACTATTTATGACACCATTTAAATATTTTTTAACACTATGCCAAACGGAGGGAGTTAAAAGCTTGGAAACATACTTTAAGCATGGCAAATTTCATCTTCCTATAATTCATAGCAACCATTGCAGGATAACCAAATCCTCCTACTCCAAATGCTTCCTCTAATTCGCTTTGAGCAGCAGCTTCTACCCAAATCCATCTTGAATAAGAATTCGTCGTTAAAAATCTTTTATAAAACACAAGCGCAACATGTTTCACAAACCCCCAGCCATTCTTCTTATATTTTGCTCCCATTTCTTGCAAAAGATTGAGGTAATTGTTGCGACATTTTGATTGACAATCGAGAATATGAGGGAGGAAAGCAAAAATGCATAACTGCTTCTCCTTACACTGTTCTGAAATGTCAACTTAGAAATTAAAAGTGACTGCAACGAAAGTGTGAGAAACACATTATACCTTCAACGACATCTTGCACGGTAGCTTCCACCACTTTTGGAGGTGGAAGGTTTTCCAATGCCTAAAAATAACTTAAGAAATATTATGAGACACACGTTCATTGTAATACACACACATGGACAGATACCTTGGAAGTGGCCCAGCTCACAATTCCTGCAGTTGTTCTGTCTCCATCATATTCAACAGCATCACTTGCATCAGAATCAGGAGCGAAGTATTTAATCGTAGGGTACCCATGAATTCCAAATTTGTTTGCCATAACTGTGTGGACGGTTGCATCGAGAGCCCCAAGCTTGAAAAATGGAAGATGTAGGGTACGAACTATATATGTATAACAACATTCATGGGATCTAACTGGTACTAAATTGATGAAGAATAGTTTCAGTTCTTAAACACTAGCGCTAAAACATTATCGCAGCTCTGCAAAGGCTTTGCAACGACCAACTTTTTTATGGCCGTTTTCAACTATTCATCATAACTATCGAAATGATTTATTCTTAATTTAGTTGAAGAAGACATGTGAATATGGATCTAGCGGAATCCAACTGAAAACTATGTTCGACCGACATTCAACATGTAAATGAGGAAAGAAAACAAAAAAAGCTCGAGCTGCGATTGGCCGACGTAGATGAGTGATCAAAACTCCTTTCCCGTTGCTTACTTTGTCACGCTTTTTCTGTATTTTTTGTGTCCAATCGACTTATCTAATACAGAATGGTGTATCAAACGTTTGACCAGCTATTTCATATACACTTAGTGGTATACAAAAACTTTTCCACACAAAGATTGTTTGTCAAGTCAAGCAAACTGTTACTGATGAGGAAGGTGTAAAATCGCCAAATGTATCACAGAGTGGGATGCTAATATTTCTCTTCGTCGGGTAGCGTCTCGCAAAAATCCCGCGGTGATTTACGATCGGATCATAACTTCATATCTTCTGATTATTCCTTGATCGCTAGAGCAATTCAGGAGTTCAGGGCTTCACAGACTCTCAGCAGAGAATTCGATCTATCGCTTCTATTGTGTATACAATCTTTACAAAATTATCCTTCAATTCCGAACTCACAAAGGATTAAAATCCTCGGAAAAAAATTGAAATCGAATTCTTAAAATTACGAATGCCAGCGCGATAGCTGCAAACACCAACAGTATATTAAGGAATACCATCCTCTCCTTTCCATGTTGAACAAAATCCTGCTAGTTCAACCGCTTCGACAATATAGGATGTGGAATACGAGTTCAAACGAAAAAAAAAAAGAAAAAACGTATAGCCTCCATAGAAACTATTCTCTGTCTCAAGTAATGACACCTACTGCTTAATAATATCAAACATTTCCTACGTTATTTGTACATTTTTCACCGAAGTGGCAACATTCAGGAAATGCGTACATATTCTCTAATTAAATATCGTGTACATTTCGTGCTAAAAAATTGCAGAGATAAACGGAATCTCACAGGATTTGAATAAGAAAACTTTCAGCTGGCATGCAGATTTCTTAAAGATCCGAAACTTCTATTTCCCAACTAAAGTACTCCCGGAGCCGCGTTATGGCCGCTTGGCAGGCTCAATGTGACGGCAGTTTTTAAATAATGGAAGATTTCTTAATCAACAGAGTAGTGCAGAAAACGACTAGTTTGAAAACTGGATGAGTAGAAGAGTTTTGTCAATTGCCCTAGGAGTACGTGTAATTATTATGAAATACTATTTCAATTCCAAGTTCATTAGAAATCGAAATTCTCAAAAATGTTTAGGCTCCTGGAACTTCCCACGGAAGCATTGCAGCCTTAGAATGAAACGATGAAATTAAGAATACTACCATGTCCTCCTGCAGGAAAACCTGCTATTTTAATCCCTTAAATGTTGAAAATACGCGCTACTATGTTCGAAATGGGCGGCTAGAACCAAAAAAAAAGTGGGAAAAAATATGCCAGAGAGGTAAGAAAATTCAAAAAACTCATCGTTGTAGAGCATGAGGCCATGTGTCATGGACGTAAGCATTTGTACTTCCTAACGAGCTCAATTTAATTTAATACTAGCTGAAAGCGGCCGTTATTTTGGCACGATATGAATGATTTAAATCACAGAGCTTCAAATGATGGAGTAAAACAAAGTGTTAACGATAAGGGTATATATGGGCGTACCTAGTATATACGTGAGGGATCAGACCAGCTAGCATGCGTTGACTTCAAATCGCAATATGGCGGTAAATTAAGCACTAATCACATGCAGAGGCAACATGAATTGCGACACTCGACTCAAACTACCAAGGACCGACGCAAGTGAAAGTTTTATTTAAAAAAAAAACGGAATATCACATAACAATACTTTGATATTGTTCCACTATAAAAAACTAGGACTTAAAACAGCAAAAACTAAAACATCTGTTTAAAGCTACCAACATGTTAAATATTCAACACAAATATTGTTACTTAACGACGTTAGTATGACTAGTAACGAAGTAAAACATACCTTAACTTTACCCTTGAGTTGCGAGGCAGCCGCCTTCCAGTGTGGCTCGAGATTCTTACAATGTCCACACCATGGAGCAAAAAATTCAACAAGCCAAATGTCCTTGCTTTTCAATACAAGCTGAAATTATAGAGATACTTAATTTACAAATCCGAGACAACCCAGACATGAAACCCTTCCAGTAACACGGAATATACAATGACCAACCAAGTATCTAGGTTTAGGAATGTCGTTCACAATATCCTGCCAATAAAAACAAGTTTTATTTTGCAGTAGTAGTCTGAGAATAATCTACTACAATTTTTAACGATAAGTTCCCAGAGATTCAAAAAAAATGAGAGTCAGATGAAGCACGTATCGAGATGTGTTTAAAAAAGACAACAGAAACTTAGGACTAGGTACTTGTGAAGCAAGAAAGAGTTCCGCGATTTCAGTGAAGATCGAGATATAGTAACACATAACCACTACAGGAAAAAAAAATGGAGAAAACTGTTAGTAACATATAAAATGATATTTTTTCACAACATTTCTGTATAGAAACTTTTGTGTCGACATGGTCTTCTAGTAGAAGGAAAGAAGTGTAAAATAAATGAAACCTTAAGAATTCGAACAAAGGACAAATGATGAAGCTCTAGGAGTTGACCAATCTCTGAGGCATGCACCATGGATTCCAATTCATTGCATCGTTAGAGGTCACTGAATGCACATCTGAGCCATACAATGCCTTGCAGTGGCTTAAAGATGCACCGAGACAGTGCTGCTGTCCGCCCAGGCAAGTTTGGTAACAATTTCCCAATTCCGAAGGGATGGAAGGGTTGGTGGGTCCGGAGCAACGGATCGAACCAACGAGCATGTGTTTATTGCAGGGTACTTCCAACCACTGTGTTACACAAGGAATGGTAGTACCACTGCTGATAGTTGAACATATTCATCATTCCAACAGTGAACAAAACAGAGAATGATATGACCTCATTCAAATCAGGAGGCAGTCACATCGCATCCTGTCTTCGGAACGTTGCAACGAAACTCTTTAGAAATAAGAGAGCTGCAGCAAACAGGGTACAGGGTGGCACTGTTCGCCTTTAATCGATCCGCCGACTAATTCCTAGAATCGCTGCCTCGTAAGAACGCCAGTGCTCAAGGAACAAACCTGGCTCCAATAAACAAGTGTTGAAAATTCCTCTAAAAAAAAGGAAAGGAAAACGGAAAAGCGCCAGCACACCTAGATCAATGGTAAGGAAAGCCGAAAGTTCATCCATCCACACATCATCGTAACTGTGTTCGTGGATGACGGCAGCAAAACAACGCAATGAATGAGAAAACTTTTCTTGCTAGGATTTCAAAAGAAGATGAGACATCTAAGTGCTTAAGTAAGCAAAAAGCACCGATTTGTTGCCACATGATTAAATCCGTTATATAGTGATGAACAGTTCGATAACTTAATAAAAACGGTAGGTAATCGTAGACCACAGAATCCCTATTATACAACTCGAATACCATAAAATTTTCGTAGTGATGGATATGAAGAACGAAACACCTTGAGCAGCGATAGTATTATATTCGTGGATCCAAAACCTCCACTCTTTTTGTTGGAATGGGGATTCTCTGGTGTTCCATATGCAAAAAAAAATATCTCTACCAAAGTTGTTTTCATCTGGAAAGGAGAGTGATTCTCGGACGCAACTGCGCCTATTAGCACAAAACACGACTTGCTTTGATTACAATGAATTTCTTGAATATCCTTAAATCCCAAACCTTCTCAAAGTTTTCATCGGTAAGTTCGACAACATCACTTCCTCCTCCGCTACCACCACGACCTGCTGATCCTCCTGAACCTCTAGAGCTCTTTCCGCCAAGACGAGCAGACACAACTTTCTTCGCCGCATCAAGAACAGCGTCTGCGATAGCCTGTGCTGTCCTTGCCCCTACAACAACACCATAGATTACCAAAAAAACGTGTAATCCTTGATACTTGAACTCTTTCTGTAATCCATACCCATTCCAGTCGTTGACTTTTAACTATGAATGTTTACTCTGCAAACCAAGTGTCAAGGTCAACGACGCATAGTGGGTATGATCAAATACTCCCAAAATTCGCAATAATATAAGGACTTTAGAAAAGGCAAAAACACGGATAGTGGTGGAAAGGAGCGGTAGAGGAGAGGACTTATTTTGTTACATGGAGGACTGATTTATTTATGAATGTAGGCTCCATGCTTTCAAAGAGATAGTCTCATAAAGTAGGAAAGCAATCTGGGGAATTCTACTAGAAATACTCAGTATGGAATTATACCATGAGAAAAGCACCTAACCATTGTAGTCAGAGGGTTTATTCTTGTCAGCAGCAAATATCTTGATAGTGGGGAAACCCTGGACGTTGTAGGGACTTCCGACGGACTGGTGCTGCGTCATATCAACAGCGCCAACCTAAAAGTACTACAATAACAATGTCTATTATAGTGATAGTGTCAGTGGGTTTATCGTAAACGGAGGTGGAATTTGCCTTGGCAATTCCTTTAAGGGCCGATGCAGCCTTCTTGTACTCTGGAGCGAGGTTCTTGCAATGCCCACACCTGAAAATTGGTGAAGAAAACTGGAAATGAACTAAAAGTGTAAAATGATGGGTCAGTTGAAGCACGATATTCAAGTAAACTGAAGACATACCATGGCGCATAAAATTCGACTACCCATAATTCATCACCATTAATGACCTTATTTTGAAAATTTGCAGACGTCAACTCCACCACATCGTCCTGAGGACCGTACAGTGAAGAACATGCCGGGATGACTGAAACGCACAACAGAACCGTCAACACTATAACAATATTTCCACGAAACAGCCAAAGCATGGAAGAATGACATCAAATACGAGTTATGGGAACACCACTTACACAGAATTGCTGCGATTAGCAACATGATCCGTGAGCTGACGACCTGCTCGATAAGACGCGACGACCTGAGAGGGACAGAGGCCGGAGTAGATATACTCCAGGCCACGCCTCGGCACAGCCGTGTTGCGCCGTGATTGGCCGACCTCCAGGAAGAGCCGTCACTGCCTCGTACGCGGTCCCAGCGCGACTTTCCTGGAAACTACTGTACAGTGGCCATGAACGCGTCCTTGAACACGTCAATGCGTTTCGCCCGGCCTAAAGTCCTGTCTGGGCATGGGAATGTCAGTGCTGGTGTTCAGATGCTGTGTTCACATAGTGTATGTAGTTGTCATGGTATAGCTCTTAGGCTTGGAAGGCGTTATTGACCCAGATCCCAGGACTCTGTAGTCTTGTGTTTGGCGACCACTTCTTTAACTCTTTTCTCTTTTCATTAAGCTGGTTCAGAGGATTACTTCCACTTTACACTTTGCTAACCGAGTCTATCCTGTGTAGTCTGTGACTTTAGGCATCATGTCTGATGACTGGGCTACGCAGGTTGAACAAAAACCTGTAGCTGACGCTCCGACCATAGAAATGCCTGAGGTGTGTTGTCGTTCTATTTGTTGTAATTTCTGCGCAGTTTTTTTCTTTTGTGCCATTTTCGTGCCATTTAAAGCTAGGAACTGTGTAAGAACGAGAGAAGGCTAACCAATTGACGCCATGAGAAACTCGTAGTTATACCGGAATCTCGTGTCGAGTTTTCGTTTGCTCTGAACAGCTACTTTTATTAAACGTATAATGCATTTTATGTTTTAGTCAGTGTTTTCCTAAATGTCGTCATTAGTGTTTTTGTGCAGGTGAAGCTCTTTGGCAAGTGGTCCCTTCAAGATGTAAACGTTTCTGACATCACTCTTGTCGACTACATTGCCGTAAAGGACAAATGCGCTAAATATCTTCCCCATTCGGCTGGTCGTTACCAGGTGATCACTTCATTATCATTGTTCTTTTCTTTTCCTTCTTTCTACTTCTGTTAAATCCCACGTAGGTGATGCGGTTCCGCAAGGCTGGCTGCCCAATTGTTGAACGTTTGTGTAACTCGATGATGATGCATGGTCGTAACAATGGGAAGAAGTTGATGACCGTGCGTATTGTTAAGCACGCTTTCGAGATTATACACTTGCTTACTGGAGAGGTGAATATCTTCGCTCATAGCATATCTAGCCTTGAATTGGTTCTGGTTACTTCAGAACCCAGTGCAAGTTCTAGTCAATGCGGTGATCAACAGTGGCCCTCGTGAAGACTCTACTCGTATTGGACGTGCTGGTACTGTCCGTCGACAGGCCGTTGATGTAGCGCCTCTTCGACGCGTAAACCAGGTTTACCTCCTTTGTCAATCTAAATCCTTTGGAAAACTTCTCGGATAAATCAAAGGGTATCTGTTTTGGGCTATTTGGTTGCTGTGTACGGGTGCTCGTGAAGCTGCATTCCGAAATATCAAAACCATTGCCGAGTGTCTTGCTGACGAGCTGATCAATGCTGCAAAAGGTTCCTCGAACAGCTATGCAATTAAAAAGAAGGATGAGCTGGAACGTGTTGCAAAGTCCAATCGCTAACTCTGTTATCGTTACTACTTTTATCATCTGGTTATTAGGACGGCAAAGGTTTGTTTGTCAAAAATGCTCTAACTACACTCTATTTGCATCTAATTGGATAGTGTCGTTTACCGCTCTCTCTCAGTATTTCTATTAACATACGACCAATGTCTTCGTTTCACACTGTGTCTCATATGTTTGTATTATTCCTCATCGTTGCTTACTAATAACTGGATTATTTGATAACGTTTGTTGTTGAAACATTTCTTGCTTGGCTCATAAATGGAAGGTTTTATTGCTGAATAACTCAATGCATTCTATAAATATGAGCAGTTGTACATGTCTAGTCGTACTATGCTGGGATTGAACTCCATAATTGTCGAAGATATTGAGCAGAGTGGCGGGTATACTGATAGTGGTAAACGACGAAGTCTTCCAAAGTGTGTTTATCGAACCCACTGTGGTGTAGTTGTTGTAACCGAGTACATGAAGCGACAATACCTAAGGAAACGATTTGTAAGTCTGTTTTGGTAAGAAGTACATAGGAAAACCCACCCATCATTACGTCGTCGAGATGAACATAAGGAGTTCTGCAGAAGTTTTCGAGGAGCACTTGGGCTGCTTTTCGTGATAGAATAAAAGATGATCCCTATATGGAACCACAAACGACTATGCTACATACGCCCTTCATAGGTAACACATTTATATACATCTATGCTAATGTACAGATGGTTAATGTTTATACATATATTCGTGTATCTATTATATGTAGTGGTTTCATGTTTCGTAACCACGTGCTAATGAGACGTTACCTGGGTAAAACGAGGGTAGCACAAATTTGAGTACATCTCGCCTGGAACATGCCATGGTAACCATGACATAAATAGCCGTGGATATCCTCGAGAAACTTTTCCTAACGTCCATGGTTCGGTCCGTTCAATTGTGAAAAGCTTAGATACGCAGTATCAGCGTTAACTCAGTTTTCTAGGTAAAATATGCGTACCCAAGCCAGTGCAGTGACGTTGACGATTGTGTCGTCGTTTGTGACGATGATATCCTCTACCGAAGGTGTTTCTTTCATGACAAAGCGGTAGATGGCCATCATTTTTAGGGACAAGTTATGGTATGAGTCAATGAAGTCAAATTGCAGTATATCTAAAAATTAGTGCAAGTATTGTTTCGTCGGACTTTACATGTAATATGATTTACCGTCGTGCTTAGTGGCCTCTAATGTGACATCAGCACCCAGAGCACACACGAATACGACTGGTGCCAGTGACTCTACCTGTAACTGTCGTTTTGCGAATGACAGGATGAGATGATTAATCATCTGTTACCTTAGATTTCCAAGTAGCTCTTATAAAATTGCGATAGTCTGCAGATCCGGGAGCCGTCCTTATAAAAAGAATTCTCTGAGGATGTTCTGGTAACTTTGGTCGTCGAAGTATGTTCGGTGCCATTGAGAGAGTACATTCGGAGTCTGGTGTACGATTCGGAAAATACTGACGTATACCTGCATAGAGTTGTTTAAAATCATGACAGAGAAATGGGGCTGCATAGTTCTCGTTTCAAAAGGTACATTCCGAAGCATCCCTGCGCAGTGGCCGTGACGATAAAAGATCAGTTTGTGTGTAGCACAGGAGCCGGAACGGTAATAAAGATCGTTCGAGGTAGTTGACCAGCTAAATATTAGTGTTGTGACTAGAAACATCGAATCAATGAAAGAAGAAAATTATTCTTGTAGTAGGGATTCCTACCGTTGATAAGTTCACCAGTCGAGATCTGTGCGCCGTTTCACAGCAAACACTACGAATCTCTTTGCCGAGCGTCCAAAAGTTTATTTTCTAAGGTTTCTCACTTATAATTGTAAAAGAACGATAAAGAAATACCCACCAATAAATACGGTAGAGTCCAAGCCAGTTGTAGTACAGTCAGTTTAAATGGAGACGGCGACGGCTGATGGCGTTTTAGTAAAACGTGGCCGGCGAGTGTTCGCCAAAGCATCGTCGAGTGCCGAGATTGGGATCGAAGACGATTTGTTCGTAGGTGCTGAAGACGAGAGAGGGAGAGAAATAGAGGTGTCTGAGGTGTAGGGTATGCGCGATAGTGATCGCATCACAATATTCGATACCCATACCTAAATTAGTGAAGGATTTTTACACTGTTCAGAGCTTTCGAGTGGAACTATTAGGAACTCCTTACTTCCGAACGTATACCTTTCAACGAGTACCTGTTCACTGTGTTTAGATCTACTGGATTCTTTACATCGCTCACTGTTGAGATCCATAAAGACGGACACAAACGTTAATCGCGTTAAAGTTTTCAGTGCCCAGTCTTCTGCTTTCTTACATCACTTGCGGGAACGCGCATCTTCTGCAGTGTCAAAATCCCGTACACGTACTTCATGGCACTATGCGCTGTCTGGTGAACATGTGTTTTTTCTTTTAATTTGAAAATCTGGTTACGTTGAAATGTCCAACATTAACTTGAGCATGGTGTTCTTTCCGCGATCGCGACATTTGTTCGACTTAGGTAAAAGTGGGCGTGTATAGCGTAGTGGTCGGAGGCAGCCTGCAGTACACCAATACACATGGGATCGATCCCGGCAACCCAGGCTCACCAAGCCTTCCATTTTTCCGGGGTCGGCAAACTGGTACCAGACTTGCATGGGAGGCCAGCAGCACTGACTCGATGCATCGGTAGGCCACTGCGAGTCATTATAAAGGCAAGATATGCGTTCAGTCGCCACCAGCGATGCTACGAATGTAGCCGAATGCATGGCACATCCCTCAGGGGTTGATTAACGTTGGGAGCTTTATACTTTTTTTTTATTCTTTATGTAAATTCGACCATAAGTGTATTTTGAATTGTCTTTCACGTAACTGCGACCAATATTTAGCTTTTTGCATTGTTCTGTGATCATCAAACTGGATATTTCAGGTACTGTTTGGACGTTTCTAGTTTTAGACAGTTGTCTTCTTCGGATTTTGCCGAATGTAAATTTAAAGAAATCTCTGTTAAACTTTTGTTTAGTAGAGCTTGTATTGTGTTTCGTTTTTTGACATTTTTGTGGTTTAATACCAAATTTTCTGACGTTTTCAATGAACTATTATTGTTTCAGACGTTATGGAGCAGTATTAGTTCTAGCTTATTCGGTTCAACGTGGTAGCGCTAATTATGCTTTTATGATCACTAATGTCTGACATTCCGAGGTTGGCGAATTATGGCGGCGAAGTTGATTAAATCATCAAAGGGTGAGTTTCCTTTTTCGACTATGTGCTTGAGTCATCAGTAAAATGGACTCTGAGTACAGTACGGTTTCTTTCAGAAGTGTCATCACTCTATTGCTAAGGATTTGGCCCAGCTACCGCAAGCACCCAGGTATTTGGATTGTTTACGATTTTTCAATATGTAGTCGTGAATTACAGGTTTGTTTGAGACTTAAGTGGGTGATATTGGTAGGACTTGTTCCAGCTTCAACGATTAAGAACTCCCCGATTTTATTTCGAAATTTTTCCCTTAAGAGCCAAAATGCAGTTTTCTATTGTGTAATGAATGACTTTCTGTTCAATAAACATGTGATGTTTACTCTGGTGGTATGCGGATCCTCAGAAAGAAGTTGTCTTCTGCTACATAGTTTCATTTTTTGCTTATTTTTTCATATTTTTGTTCTTGTATCATCATATGACATATTCTAGAGATGGAAATAGGTCGGGAAGATAAGTCCTGTAGAGCTTGCATTAGTGTCGAAGAACTTATGAAACGTGCCAAGCAGTTTGCCACAAAGCGCAAAGGAACTGAAGGTGATATATATATATATATATATATATATATATATATATATATATGTCCATACTGGATATAGTCTACCACATATATTATACATGTATATGTATATGTATAATGCAATCTTATATACATGTAAAAAAAGCTCAGTTGATCAATCATAGAGGGATGCGTCATGCATTCGACTTCATTAAGCGTCGTTTGGAGGTGATTGAATGCATATCTGGCCTTTGCAATGACTCGCGGTAGCCTTCCGATGTATCGACCCAGTGCTGCTATAATCCCAGACAAGTGTTGTATCAATTTTGCGACCCACGATGTGGAAGGCTTGGTGGGCCATGGACGCGTAGAGAGACCGTATGTGTGTTGCAGGACGCCACCGATCACTACGCTACACGCGCTCTTTGCATGCGTGTACATTTAATATATGTGTAAGTGTATTGTGGGAATATGTACCCATTTGTATATCCATGTATGTGCGTACGTATTATACATATGATATCTGTGTGTATTTATATATAATGATGGTTTTACTGTGTGAAATTCTTGCTTGGAGGAAACGATGCAGTAACAGGACAAGAGTCATCGACATCTCATGAATTCAAAAATTGTCCTGTTGATAAGGATGAGTTAGGTGATTCTATACTTTTTAACAATTATGAGATTCATATTAGTGATTTTATTCTATTTTAAAGGTCGTTCTACATGGAACTTACTACATACGGTGAGTGTGTACTATCCAGAGAAACCAACAGAAGTTGAAAAGCAGACTGCCTCAACTTTTATGGAAAGTTTGGCTAAGGTACGTTAGCTTAATTATTATATGTAGATTTGACTAAGTAATTTATTGTATGAAAGCTATACCTAGCTTCTGTATTAGTGGAATTGTGTAAATCTCACTTAATAAATCTGTAAAATAACCGCTAGCAGCTTTGTAGTAGTGTTTTCCACCACCACTGTGGAGATTTTATACGCAACGTTTTTCCGTTCCGACTCCATGCGAACTTCTTTTTCAGGCATTTTTTCTAACAATATTTAAAGGTAATTCCCAAGACCGACTTTCTGTTAACCTCGGCATTTATTGATAATTCAATGTTTTTCATCAATAAGCAGACACGAGGTTGTTAATATAGAATATGTTGGCGAAACGGGTAGACCGCTCTGCGTCCGCATAAAAGAACACCTAGTCGGTAAATCTAAACTAAAACAAAATACTCCACTAGGCGCGCATAGGATGCAAGAACACAACGGAGAAGATTTTGAGGTAGGAGTCACTATCCTTACGCAGGAATCAAAAACATCAGCGCGTAAAACTCTTGAAGCGTTTTGGATCAATGCCAAAAATTCAAAGATGAACCGCAAGGAGGAGTGTCTTGTCATCACGCGTGACCTGGCGCCATACCTCAGGCTGATCCAATGACCTGACATGGACACAGTTATCGACCATGTATTACTCTGTGCGGCGGCTGTCCACCAACTAACTTAAATACTTACAACAAATAAACGGTAGGTGTTTGAATGAAGCTGTTTCTTATGCGAATGCAAATCGATTTGTCAAGTTTTATCTGCTGGGGTTGTGAAAGTGTTTGGCTGAGTAGATCACATCTCAATTTGACCTTTCCAGGCTCTGAAGAAGGCGAATCCGCCGAAACGTCAGCAATTGTGTTCTAATAAATTCTATATTAACAACCTCGTGTCTGCTTATTGATGAAAAACATTGAATATTTAAAGGGAATTCACTGTTTTCAAAGTGCCCACTTGTGGATCTTTCTTTTCCGTTGACAATATTCATAGTTTACATGCAATGCAAGTTCTCATGTAACGCAGTGGTCGGAGGAGCCCTGCAATACATATGGTACCGATTCCACAGCCTCTTGCCCAACAAGCCATCCATCATAGCAGCACTGACTTGTTACATCTGTAGACCACCGCGAGTTATTGTAAAGGCCAGATATGTATTCAGTCACTTCCAACGATGCTGAATGAAGTCGAATTCAGGCTCTTCCTTTAGGGATTGGTCAACGCCGAGAGCTTTAACCTTTATCCTTATATGCATTATTGTTGATGTATATGTGTTGTGTCTTCATTTTCTACTGGGATCCGGAATATAAGGTCTAAGTGAACATGTCGCGATGCGAGTGCTCACCGACATTATTCACATTCTTTGTTATTACATGACCACTCATGAAATCTACTGTTCGAATCTCAACACTTCTTGGATTCGATTCGTTTTCCTCGCATTTGTTGTTTGCAAAGGTCATCGAACATTTCGCATTTTGTTGCTGCTGCTGCTTGAGGACATTGTCTTTTTTACAAATGTTGTTGAATACTCATCGAGTCGATTTTCCTTAGAATCTTGTAAATAACCGAGCTAAAGCATTGCCATGTGGATTTGAGGAGAGCGTTAGGGAGCGGGTCAAACCATCTCCTTGCTTCCTGAAGTACTTCACTAATCACTCCACCGTCCCTTCCCTCCCTATTTTCTATGTAACTACATTTTATAGGCGCTTTCTTGGTACCTTCTTATTGTTTGAGGAGTGGGAAGGTGCAATGTTACAAAAACTGCGAAGAAAACAAAGCATTCAATTTTTATGCGTTGTTGCTGTATTATGCCCAGTTGAAGATCGGGGATTCATAGAGATCTTATCAATTTCTGTAAACGAAACAAAGGTATGGTGATGGTTGAACTGCTGCGAAATGTCATTTCATTCTTCATGCTTTATGTCTGGTTTGATTATTGAGATTTCAGTTATATCCATGTGATTTTTGCGCAAAGGATTTACGAAGAGATTTAAAAGAAAACCCTCCCAAGCTTGGAAATCGTGAGGATTTCGCAATGTGGATGTGCCGGTTGCACAATAAGGTGATGCCTCTAATGAAGTTCTTTCGATTTCTTTGCCCAGAACTCTTTCTTATAAATCTCTGGGTTTATTTTGATGTCGTTTAGGTAAATCGAAGATTAGGGAAACCAGATTTCGACTGCTTAAAAGTTTTTGAACGATGGAGGGATGGTTGGAAGGATGGCTCGTGTGATTACTGAACTTTCCTTTGGGTGGCATTCTTTTTATGCTGTCATTTTATATTATGTGTGGAATTTCGGAATGAACCTACAATAGATTTTTTAAATGGATTTTGACGGTATTTCGGATGCCTTGTATACGTTTTTTATCACTGTTTAATAATGTTTTGCTCTGTTGGAATTATGTAGTGCTAAGCATTTTCTCTGCTCGTTAGAAGGTCGGTGGTCAGATCACAGTTTTTATGGTTTTATTAGATTTCATGCATCTTTAGTTTGATTCAATGTTCATTTAGTATTTTTCTGTTCCTTGTGCTTTTTGCAAACAACTTTACTCGATCTTCTCCTGCAGTCATGTTTCTGCATTCAGGCAGCTCTACCTTGTCGATGTTGAACAGCGAACAGTGGGTTTTAGATGCTGATACTTTTCTCGCCAACCCGCCACTAAAGTTAGATCTAGGTATTGGTTGTGTCTACGATGGCGTATGTACTCATTTAATCTCCACAGTGGTATTCTAGAAAAAATAGCTTGGAAAAGCCCGGTTTGTCATCGTCGTCATCGTCAAAGTCGCGGTGACAATGGAATAACATCAAAGAACGGTGTGCTACGACTTCTTCTCGCCGCGTTCCTTGACGTATTTTGCGAGACCCTTCCAGAAAGCCACAGGGAACACGTTAAGCATGGTATTAACAATAAGTTTATGATATTATGTGGGATACAATGACAGTGATGCTGAGGTATTTGCAAAAGTTGGACAAGAGGCCAGATTCGAATCCGTGATCACCCTTTTCGGTAGCTCACTTGATACCCACTACATCACAGGCATCCGTGCTCAGTTTTTCTTGTAGCCTCTTTTATACTGTACATGTGCTCCTCAGATCATTTCCGTTGATCGTTGATTGCTGATAGCACCTTTAGATAGAAAAATGGAAGAGGGAAAGGCAAACGAAAGGCCTTAGGTGGTGCAGTAAATGGCACGTGAGCTCCCTGAAAAGTTAATCGCGGTTCGATTCGGGTTAGCATCTAAGTATTGCAAATATCTCTGCATCATTGTGGTTTTATTTCACATAATCGCCTGCCGTAGAGAAAAAGTAATAGCCAGTAGATAGTGTTATACGTTGTATAATAAGTACGTTTGCTCTTTAGAACCTAACAATAGTTATTCCAGAGCTCTCGCTAACTCTTGTGAAGCTAAAAGTCGTGCCGTCACTGATATTTGCTGAGGAGTTCTCGTCGCTCCGAAAGTCGTTTGCTGGAGTTCTATCGTCCGTGCTGTATAACTGCTTTACATCGGATCCGAAGGTGGATTGTAGGTGTGTTGACGTGGCTACTAATGAAAGGTGCTTTGTGTAATCCTTTGCTTCAAAGTGTTGGTGACATCTGTTGACGGTACTCTGTATTTAGTACGAAAAATTTTAGGCTGCCAATTGAAGGTTGTGGGGCGTTGCTTAGTCGGTATCATACTGATTTCGAGGAAATAGAACAGATTGGTGCTGGTGGTTTCGGTACAGTTTGGAAGGTCTGAATTATTTTCACCTTTTTTTTTGGTTTTATTTCGATGTAGGTATTGAATTAAATGTGGTTGCAAATATCTAAGTATTAACAGCAGTATTAATTTATGTAATGTACCTTGCTTAACCGAATTATATACGATTATATCTAATTTCCTTAGCTTCAACCTAGTTTTTATTCAGGGAAACAGGTATTTTTGTGTGCGTGTGGCGCAGTGGTCGGAGACGCCCTATAGTAGACATGGAGTCGATCCCCACGCCTAAGGATCACCAAGCCTTTCATCCCTCCTTCGTCGCCAAATTGGTACTAGACTTGTCTGGGAGGTTAGCAGCGCTGGTTCAATACATCGGTAGGCCATCGCAAGTCATTCTAAAGGCTAGATATTTAGTTACCTCTAATGGTGCTTCATTAAGTCGAGCGCATCGCGCATTTCTCAGGGATTGGTCAACACCGGAAGCGTTTTTTGTTTTTTGCAGTAGCGCTTTTGTGGTATCCTAGTTCACTCTAACGTATATGTCTTTTTCAAGCCTTACGGCTCAAGGTGCTGAATTAGGTTGTAATTCACGATGTTGTTCGTATCCTTAACTTTAGTTCTTGTGCACTTTTGTTTATCGGAAACGAGCACACAGTTATTACATGGCTGGGTTTCTTTGTGCGTTATTGGTGATATTGATATCAGGTTAAAGTGTTGTTTGAGCAGACAATTCGTACTTCACTAGTTGGGAGACTTTGTCCTGGTTTTTTCCTGGTTTTTTTCCTTTTCCTTACCTAAATACAAAGTTGCATTAATGTTTTCAGTACATTCTTTTGTCATTCAAATTACTGAATTGGTTATAAATAATTGGTAACAGCACACACAGCGAAGCACACCTGCACTTCTAGTTAAGGTTTTTATGCAACAGGGAAGCCTACATTAAGTTACACTCTTTCATTGCGACTGCGACGAGAATGAGGTCATATCAATGCTCATTCAAGCGAGTTCGTATCTTGTGCGTACTTTTAAAAATAGCTTGCTTACCTGGGTCGAGGTGCGCTCAAATTCGTGCTGCTATGAAATTGCAACGTTGAAGTGGGGATGGAGACTCCATGAAATGTATTGTCGGAATGTAGTTGTTGTGCAAGCAAGATAAAGGATAAAAGGATAAAGCTCTCGATGCTGATCAATCCCTAAGGGATGCGCCGTGCACTCGACTTAATCAAGCATCGTTGGAAGCGGCTGAATGGATTTGGTCTTTACAATGACTCATGGTGGCACACCGACGTATCGGTCAGCGCTGCTGTCTTCCCGAACAAGTCTGGTACCAATTGGCCGACACCAAAGAGATGGAAGGCTTGGTGGACCAGGAGTAGGGGGATCGATTCCACGTGTGTGTTGCAGAGCGCCTCCGACCACTGCGCCACACGCGCCCCGGCAAGCAAAATAAGAGGCATAGATTCTACGTTATCTCATTTTTTCTCTTCAGGTGAAGTCGCTTGTGGATAGATGTTACTATGCAATCAAAAGAATACCTGTGAAATCTGATGTTAGCGCATTGGCTATAAAAGTACGTGTCTAATCTTTTCATCTTGACTATTGCTAATTCATTCATTATAGGTTCTCAATGAAGTTCATATTCTGGCAGCGCTTCATCACGAGAACATTGTACGCTACCACAGTGGTTGGACGGAGCTGCATCAGATGCGTAACAGGAGGAAAATTGGAAAGAATCACAACGATGACCCAATTAAAATAACGGAACTGTATGTTTGCAAACAGTCTAGAGACTCTTGTAGTGAGTGTAACACTCCCAGTTTTGGCGAGATTGATGAAATTTAGTGAGAGAGCATGAAAATAGTTGTTGCTCGAACATCTTCTAGTCACACAACTGTGTTCAAATAGACCGTTTGTTAGCAGGCTCCTATTTGAATCATAATTCATTGCATTGCCTCTCGATTAGCTCCGTAAATTGTATAGACCACAGATGTGTCGTACTGCTTTCCGAAGTTTAAATATCCTTTATCATTTTCAGGAATGACTCAGATACTGATGTGGATTCCTGTGAACCATCGAGCTCCGGATTAACAGGGACTGTGTTTACTAATAGGTTAATATTTCCTTGTTGTTGTAAGAGATCAAACGGTAACAAATTTCGGATTATATAGAGCTCAATTCAGTCGTCCAGTGAGTAATCAAAGCTCAAACACTGTTACCTCTGAAAATGGTTCCTACACCGGAACTACTACTCCGAGAATGAAATTTTGGGCACGATGTGATGGTGATCGAATTGCGTTTCCGGAATTTTCTGATGACGCGTTGCAACGCCAAGCGACAGGTTTATCACCAGAAGTGGTTGAGGTGGTTGATCCGATTTGTGAGGTGCGAACCATACGTCCATGAGTTTATTGTTTCAAAACCCATACATTTGTTAGGAGTGTATCCAAGTCTTTATTATTAGATTCGAATGCTGTTCTAGACGATAAAGCGGAAGAGTCTAAATATCACTGTACATTTGAGACTTTTGTCAAGATGCGATTATCCGGAGAGTATAAAAAGTCCTTTATAGGCACCATTCTTTTCTCTGTAATCTCTATGTTTAGCCAGTGTGGCGCACTGAAATCTATATACAGATGGAACTGTGCCAATGTAGCCTAGAAAAACATTTTAGCGAGAGGAATGCAAGGATTAAGTATTTGGGTAGGAACTATAGTTTCCTACTATCTTTGAATCGTTGGTAACCATTTCTTGTAGGTCTGTCCGACTTGTCCGTTGACGGCACATTCAACCGCGACCTTTCCATTCAAATACTTTCTGGTCTGGAATATATTCACCAAAATAATGTTATTCATAGAGACATCAAAGTACTCCAGAATCGTTTTTCCTATGAAGAATTAGAGTTACAACTATGAACACTTTTCGTATGTTTCTATGTTTCAGCCGAGCAACATCTTTCTCAAACGTCACGGTGGGCGTTTCCGCATACTCCTTGGTGACTTTGGGTTGGCATGCGGACACAATAACATAAACATTTCTTCTTGTTCACCTGAAATGTAAGCGAGCTATCTTCTTTTTACTTTTTTTACAAGGGGTCTTTAGAAAATGAGCGTCCAATTTAAACAATTTTTCAATGCGATCGAAAATTTTGCTTCTTATTGGTTTCCTTCCTTTACCGCTTTTCACTCAGCTGCTCATCAGCTGATTTTCCACCGTATGCCAATAGTTCATAGTTTATCTAGACGGATTTTATTCTTGAGTATGTGTTAGTAGATTTTCTACATTTCTTATTTTGACTCTCGTTGCTGAACTAGATGGTTATCGCTAAATGTAGCTGATAGTACGTTTCATTTATTCGTAGACTTGTGTAAAACTTTAGCTTCCTGTGATTGTGCATATCCTTATATGCATACTGCGGAGGTTCGTTTTCAGAAAATATCCGCTTATTTCATGTAGACCAGAGTGCAAAGTACACCGCATCTCTCTTAAGGGCTTTCCGTTACGTTATTTCAGGAATATTTCTAGGTTTCGGTTTCAGTTCTTGCCAACTGTAAGAATTTCAAATCCGCTATGTTATCTTGTTAATTTGCTTACTTCAACACCGTTAGGTTCTCCATGTTTCTTTTCATGGAATGTGTTTGATTTCTTAACTACATAAAGTGGTAGACAAATCTATTTCCCCTATTTATTGTGTATAGGTGAACTAGAACGTGAAACTAATGATTCTCGCTGAAGCCAGCATTGGAGATTCCAGTTCCATTTCCAATGTACACCACTTGTTTGTGCTAGGTTTCCCCTTTTCGGTTCAACTAGCGACAGTTTACCATTCCTGTGAAAGCTTCTACATCCACTTTATACCTTAGTTATCAGTGATGCTACATTCATAGTTGATACTTAACGTATTGTTTCGTAGTAGCAGTGTTGTCCGTATAAGAAATGTAGTTACTTACTTGAACTCCCCATCCTCACTAGTTGTGCGGGTCCCAGCATATTATTCATTTTCCGGAGTCTTCCTGGTTTAGCCATTGTGTTTTTCTGGAACCCCGAGGTCAACCTGGCTAAAGTTTGTCCCAGGTCGTCACCGCCACAGGCAGTCGTTGCCCTTGTGGATCAGAGAGAGAGAGATTTGCCAGCACTCGATTAGTCTGATACTAGGGCGGTGGTGGATCCTGGTATTGGTTTACTCGTAAGTGGGCTTCTTTTTGAAAACGCCGGACTCCTTAGCTTCGGAGACCTTGCTGGCGAATGAATCCCCCGCTGCACATTGCATCCCGACACCCAGGAACACCTCCCAACAACGATATCAGTAAACCATTAGGAGGAAAAAGTGTATCATTAGGGATCTTCTATTTCAAGATGTGAAATCCGACAGTGTTCATTACATTTTACCTTCGTCTATCACAGAATTTAACTGAGCGGGTTTATATACGTTCTCACAAAGCAATTTCCGACATCTAAGCAGCAATTTTTGAAGTTTTTTTATTTTATATGACAGCTCATCACATTTACGGTGCGAATACCAGCACTTCTTGCTTTCAACTCGTTTTCATCACATTTTGTCTATGATGGTATTGGAACATTTAATGTGTTGTTTCAGCTGCTGCTTGTTGACTTTGTCTTATGAATTTCGTAGTACGCTGATCGAGTAGATTCTCTTTGCAGTTTTGGAGACAGCTGGACTAAGGCTTTCACATATTTATTTATATGTAGTTATAAACTGACCTTCTTAAGCTGATGCGAGGTTGGTACAGGTCTTCGTTGTCGTTGTTGTTGTTGATGTTGTTGGTCGATGGCTGACTTTTCGGCGACTTCGCCTTCCTCAGAGCCTGGACGTATTTTATATTAGAATATTTTTATTATTCGGTGGATAAAAGGTTAAAGTATTAATGAAGATCAAATTTTCAAATAGACGCCATATCGAAAAGAAAGGCCATTTACCGTGATGTTATGTGTAGGACTGGTCTACACGTAGTTCACGTGGGGTCGCGACCAAGGCACATCCCGGGGTCAAAATATCATTTTGAAATAGGGCGCCTGGTCACGCGTGATAGTGAGGCATTCGTCTTTCCGGTTCATCTTTGGATTTTTTAAAATTATCCAAAACGTCTCAAGAGGTTTGTGCATTAATGCCTTCGTTTACTGCGCTAGGATTCGCACGGTCACTTCAAAATCATCACCGTTGTGCTTTTGTGCCCTGTGCGTACCTAGACGAGTTTTTTGACGAATTTTAACTTTCCCATTTAGGTGTTCTTTTATGCGGACACAAAGCGGCCTACCCGTTCCTCCAATATAATCCTCACCGCGTGCGTTACATGAGATCAAGTATGTTATGCCTGAACTCATGCAATCCCCGTCTCTCCCGTTGGGACAGTTCTTACAGTTTTCTGAACTGCACAAACGACCATCGAGAGACGATTGCGAGCTAACTGACGGCATAGGGTATTGGGTGCGATGTCAATAATCGTTACATAGTTTTCAAAAGCATTTTTCTTAAGGATCTCTTAATGGCATAGCTTACTTCATTTGATATGAAGGGTAGCTTATAAGGGATCTTACTTACGTCCAAAGCATTATTTGGCAAACTAGCCTACGTTTTTGTCCAACCCGAGTGGCTTCTACTTCGTAACCATTGGAAATGGCTACGTTTCGTGCCAGGTTTTGCGATTCCTTCCTTTCCTCTTTTCCTGCGCACACATTTTTAGCCGTATGGTACATGTTTTTGATAAGTGCTTTTTTCATGTGTGAAGGATAAGAGGAGAGGTAGTGAACTAATATATTTATAGTATATAGAAGTATACACATAAGTTACTTCAACCGATGATATTACATCAGCGAACCTATCAGTTTTTAAAGTTAACGCAACGAAACAGCACGAATGTAATGGAGTCATTCGATGAGATCCCTTTTAAGCTACCCTTCATATCAAATGAAGTAAGTCACGCCATTAAAAAGTGCTTAAGAAAAAGTGGTTTTGAAAATTATGTAACGATTATTGACATCCCACCCAATACCCTACGCCGCCAGTTAGTTCGAAACCGTCTCTATGATCGTTTGTGCAGCTCAGAAAACTGTGTGACCTGTCCTAACGGGAGAGACGGGGATTGCATGAGTTTAGGTATAATATACTTGATCTCACGTAATGCATGCGGTGAGGAATATATTGAGGAAACGGGTAGACAACTTTGTGTGCGCATAAAAGAACATCTAGATGGAAAAGCTAAAATCCGTTTAAACACCCCTCTAGGTACGCATAGGGCACAAAAGCACAACGGCGATGATTTTGAAGTGAATGTGCGGATCCTAGCGCAGGAATCAAAAACATCAACGCGCAAAATTCTTGAGGCGTTTTGGATAAATTTCAAAAATCCAAAGACGAACCGGAAGGAAGAATGCCTCACTATCACGCGTGACCTGGCGCCCTATTTCAAAATGATATTTTGACCCCGGGGTCTGTCTTGGTCGCGACCCCACGTGAACTACGTGTAGGCCAGTTCCACACATAACATCACGGTAAGTGGCCTTTCTTTTCAATATGGCGTCTGTGTGAAAGTTTGATCTTCATTAATACTTTAACTTTTTCCACCGAATAATAAAAATATTCTAATATGAAATACGTCCAGGCTCTGAGGAAGGCGAAATCGCCGAAACGTCAGCTATCCACCAACAACATCGACAACACCGACAACGACAACGAAGACCTGTACCAACCTCGCATTGGCGTAAGAAGATCAGTTTGTAAGACCATATAAATAAATATATCAACTATCTATGCCGAGGTTTATAAAAAGTTGGTCTTTCGAGTTATTAACGCTTTCACACGTGGAATGGAGTAGAGCGTTGGGGCGTGGATCGAACTAGCACCCTTGCATCCTGAGTGACGGCACCACTAACTACTGCACTATCCTCGACCCCCGCCCCCCCCACCACCCATGTTCGAAAGGTATTGAGCACAATTGTGATCGCTCTTTCTTTTCCTATTGTTAACTTTTTACTGCCTTGCGCGCGTTATTGATAGATGAACTGCTAATACGCAAACGCCACTGAGACCTATCAAAATATGCAAGATATTTATGTTCTTGAGATGAGCTTCTTGAGGTGTGCATCTACTAAGTCGGAAAGCACTAACCGTCGCTCTCTTTCTTATCCTCTATTATATATAGTAGAACGTGTCTGTTTTTTTCACCAATTGTTTTTATTATAGCAGTTCAGACCTAATTTGTGTTGCGGTTAATCACTCCGTTGCAGTAGGAACAAAGGCGTATGCAGCACCTGAGCAGTTGAAAAGCAATTTATATGGACCTTCGGTAGGTTTCCGATATTCATTCGGATTTTTGGAAACTTGGATTATGTGCCGATTTTTTGTTTATATTACAAGTTTTTCTATTATTTTTTTCCGTTCAGGTGGATATCTACAGCGTTGGAATAGTTCTTTTCGAAGCATATCACGTTTTTAATACTGACATGGAGAAGTACCAAGCCATTAGCGGTGTCCGTCTGGGAAAAACCACGAAAGAACTGCTTACACGTTATCACAAATTCGCACAGAATTGGCCATCTGTAGTATGCTGTTCTGCTGAGTTATAGCAGTGAAATTCTCATTTATACTTTTTTGTTTCGCATACTGGACACACAACAACGGCGACTAATTGTGTATGTTGACTCTTAACGAAGTTTAGGCGTCAACTATTTTTGAAATGACTGCTATGGATCCGGCAAGTAGACCTACTGCTACACAGCTTCTTCAGCGATACATCCATGTAGAATCTAAAAAAGGTTTTTGGTTTTTCTCCTATAGGTTATATTTATTACGCTTTTTAAAGTTGTGATAATGGCGTTGATTCAGTGTTGCAACTGAAGAATATCATTCGAAATCAAAGTGCTCAGCTCGTTGCGGCTGAAAAGCGGATTCAAGAGCTATTATCCGCTCAAAAACCTACGTTGTAGAACAGGATCTTGTAAAGAAACGTCAATTATTTTTATTACAGCGGTAAAGTGTTTAATAGTGATTTCAGGTATTTTAGCATATATTTTTTATTCTTTCGGTATATGAGTCAGCTAATGCGAGGTTATATGATTTTACTGGTATTCGAATGTCATTTCTATGTGCAATGAGAGTTTGTAATAAATTTCTCTTGTTTTCATTTCTTTAACATGGGTTACATTTGGTACAGACTTTGTGCCTGTGATTCAAGCCTCCAGCACTTTTCTAAATTCTCGCAATCAGTTTACTAGAGATCACCAGGAGGGACTTGGTTTGCAATTAACAGAATAGTCACAATCTTAACTCTTTTATTTACTGCCTTTTTCTTCTTAATGGCAGGGTATGTTGTGAAATATAACTCGTATGAAGTGCTGAGATATTTGCAAAACTTTGGACCACAGGTGTATGCAGTGGGGAACGAACACGCGCTGT
>UYYA01003882.1:0-98078 GCA_900624975.1 Angiostrongylus costaricensis | reverse complement strand
CGGTAAGGACAACAGCGCGTGTTCGTTCCCCACTGCATACACCTGTGGTCCGGAGTTTTGCAAATATTTCAGCACTTCATACGAGTTATATTTCATAACAGAATAGTGTTCTCATTCTGTAGCTTTGTTCTTGCAACGTTTGTAAAGCGACCGTCTAGTAAACTCAATTTGTTGCACACGTTATATTACACTTATCGTTGTGTCTTCTTATTTGCTAGGACTCTGCAAACAGTTTTGAAATGCTTTTGTTTTCTGGAAGAACTTGTTGTTAAATCTCATATCATCTGGGTTACGACATTTGGTGTCGAATGCTTTATTCACCTGTAGTTGTTTAGGTTGAAGTCTTAGGTCAGATTCAACAAATTTCGTTCCACTTCTTTATATTGGGTGGCGTTTTGTTTTTCATGAAGGTATTCTTCATGCAGCGTTGCTAATCTGTGATGGAGGCGCTACTCATGTAACTTCGTAAAGTTGGACCTGGCCTATACATTAACTTTGCGGCGGTTTACCTATATATCAGATCAGTGTTTTTATCCGCTCAAACAAAGGCACCATGTTCTATAAGAGAACAGGAATGCTTACTTGGGTACATAGATAGCCTGTCTCCACAAGTGTTGAGTGTTCCAGCAGATCTCTCATCTGCTTTTTCTCGCCCAGTAGTCGTTTACGGTGGTGGGGTGGTGGTCGGCCTCGTATATACCAACATTCGCGAGGCATATTCCGTGGTCCTAAATCGTTTCCATTTGCAAATACAGATGACCGACGTTAGCTACAAATGCATTTCCTTGGAGTCCACTCCACTGTACTTCTTGTCTATCTGTCATCAATTCTCATTGTATGAACTGCTCATCCATGTTTCGTCATCGATGTGTAATGTCATGACTCTGAAGACGAGACACATTTCGATTGTTTGAGCTTTCGATTCTAACTTGGGACTGTATTCTCCGATCATATTTTAGAAGGCATCCTTAAAGTGCTTTGTGATTAGTACGCAGTGTTCTTGACGTGGTCGAAGTACCAGCTCACGTTTGCTGCAATGCGGAGCGTTGGAAGGACTGCTGAATTGAAAAGGAGAGCGCGGATTTTCGGTTCCTTTACTAGGTCGGTGGCTTCCTTGAGAGACCCAATACGCCCCATTCTATTTTTCTTAGGTTTAATTCTTTTTTTATATTATTCTCCATGTTCACTCTGCAAATACTAGGTGGTTCATGAAATCAGAGGGCAATACACTTCGATTTGTCAAGCCATGCAATATGAGTTTTTCGTGTACCCAGTGGTCATCGTCCTATGCGCAATCCAATCTTTTTTTTCCGCCTCGTTGATCTCATTGAGCGTAATCTGTACTTCACTGGTATCAATTGTCACCTATCGTCTCCTTGATCGAAGATCGAGTCGAGTGAGTGCCGGCAAACCGTCCATTTCGCCCTGTTACATGCAAGATTAACGCATTGGGTTCTGCTTGCTCTAGAGACTCGGTGAGCTTCATATCTTTCTCCTAAGGTTTTCTTAAAGGCTTCTAACCGACGGGTTGGTCGTCTTGCTGCTGTTTGTTTGACATCCGGCGAATCCAGTCGCTAACGGCTCTTGTCCATTTGTTCTCGTTGACGCTTATTATGTATACGGCCCATCTTATCTTTGTCAGTTTGGCATGAAGGTCGGCGTCTTTGACTTCCAATTGTCGGTGTAAGTCGCGACTTCGGATACCTTCTGTCGCTTGCGTGAGACGGGGTACTCTTAGCATCATCGTTTCTACTACGCTTCCTATAACGCTGAGTTTTCATCTTGCTTGTATAGCGACCATGTTTGTGACCCATGCGTTGTTCCAGGGTGAATGATGGAGTTAAAAAAGGCGGCACAGAGTCGGGTGCTCTTTGTTCTCTTCACTAAATCCTTGATATTGTTGAAAACTTTCCAAGCTGCGCACTTCCTCCTGCCCTAGGGCTAAGTCGTTCATCATACTGGTTTACCGACCGAGATAGACGTAGCTAGAAGATTCGAGATATTCGTTCCGTTGAGCGTGAATTGCGCAAATGAAACCAATCCGTCGTTTATGAACACCGTTTTCATGAGGTTTATTTGAAGACCAATCTTTCCACAAGTGTTATAAAGATAGGCAAGCATTCGTTAGCCAGGCTATTGATTGATGTTATAAGAACGATTTCATCAACAAAGCGAAGATGTGATTGTGGGCCATCGATTCTCACTATCATTCACTCCTTGAAACTATGAAGATGTCCAGGGAAAAGCGAAAGCTTGGTAGCGATTTTTTCTTATGGGAATGATAAGGGACTGACGGGATTTCTCTATTTTTGTGCTGCACTTATAAAAGTAGTCAACTAGATTTTCAATGTAGAACAGGCCCCCTCCTTGGCTGACGAGCGTAGAACATCTTTAGACCTCCTTGTGTTAGTCTGTTTTTTACGAGTCCTCTACCAAATGGTGAAGACCAACCGCAAAGAGTTAATATATGCCACTCTGAGATTAAAAAATCAGTCCAATATATTCTGTGAAGTCACATATGATTGTGATGCTTTCTTCCCTATGGTTTTTGTTTTGGTTTACGGAATTTGTCCAAAGCCCCTTGTTTTTCACGCTGTTTTAATTTCCTGCGCGAAGTTAGTGACATTTATCTCAACATCTCCACTATGCCAGCGTTTTATGCGTCCATAGTGGGGTATTCTGTTTTAGTTTAAGTTTCCCAACTAGGTGCTCTTTATATGGGCGAGCAATGGGCTACCCGTTTCGCCAATGTATTCGACCTTACATACTTTACAAGAGGGCAGGTATGCAGTGACAAAACTCATTCAATCACGTCTCAGCGGTGTGGTAAATTTTGCAGTTTGTGCATAGACGATGATACATTCATTTACCAACTCACTTTGATGTAGTGTTTGGCAGCACTTCAATCACAGCTACCGATTTCTCCGGACTAGTCCCATCTCTTTTTAGCTGTACGTTGTACCGATTCTATTGCTCGCGTTTATTTGACCAACTACCAACTATAAATGGGAAGTCCATGAGAGATCGATTGAATTCGTTTCTCTACAAATAGGTGTTATGTGTGCTGCAAAAGAATAGGAGATGTTTTGATTTATTGGTAAGCTTACACGGGTTTGTTATAAATCTTTATAATGACTAATGCTTCGGCTGTTTCGCCTTCTTCAAAACCATGGAGATTGGATTCAACTGCATCGACGAGCAGTACAGCCTGCTCGATCTACTCTTTTCGCAAAAGTAGCGAGTATAAAGGAGAATGATTATGTTCTTAATGAACCAAATCTGGGTTTAAAAATTTGTTATCAGACTTGTTTGGGAGAACAGAACACTGACTTGATAGGCCACCAGAAGTCACTAGTGATATGTTAAATACGTACTCAGTCATCTTTGTGATGCTACAAGCTGAGTCGAGGTCTGCCAACATAATGGGCATCAGGGTCTTCTTCAATGCGGCGGTTAGAGTCGAGCGAGTATCCACGGCATTTGTTCCTTGCGATTTGTTTAAAGTCCAGATTTCATAATGGTTAAAGGGGAGTGGAAAAGTAAAGTTTTTAAAACAAGATTATTAGCCGCATGTATTAAAAAAGCATTAGGAAACACCAATGCGTCCTAGACGAAATCCTACTTGTTAGAAAACCTGAAAAAAATGATTTTGTGTGCTCACCGAAGCCGAAAGCTCATCTCGATAGAATGGAAGAGGTTGTATCCTGTGGGCGCAGGTCTCTCGATTCTACCTGTTCCTATTCTAATTAATGAAGTTCAGCTGAGATGTGCTCGTCGAAAAATATTAGAATGAAAGACCGAATTATTTTCGGATATACATTGGAACCAATTTGTATTTCCGCAGATATGCTAACTCCCGACTCTTCAGTTTCTGCGCTAATAAAAGTGCGAAAATAATGATTTCATTTTTACTTTTCAACAAATTGACCAGCAACTGGGATGACGAATGGTTGTTGTTGATGAGTTGAAGTATAGCAGTAGCTTGTTTAATCTGTTTATTCATTCGTGGTATCTGAGAAACTATTGCAGGATATGGAAAGCCTTCGGCAGAATGAAAATGAATGGATTGCCTCACTTTGTATAAAGACATCAAAAATATGGAAGCGAAGCGGAATTTTAGAAATACAAAAGTTGGTCTAGTACAACACAGGAAAAACAACTTAAACAATGGGAAATTTGATTTCGGATACTTGGCATTTCGATTTTTGCCAATGGGTTTAATATATATATATATATATATATATATATATATATATATATATATATATATGAAGGAAGCACCAGTGGATCTGCTTCGTATATCGTTTCTAGTTCGATATCAGGGAATGAACTGTTGACAAAAAAGGTCTGCTACAAATTTCTCGGATGTGGGGTGAAATGACTGCGGCGGAGATGAACGTCTAGCAGGTCTCTGAAGCGCACCAGACGTCAACGTCTGCTCCCCGCTTTGGTCAGTAGATCGGTATCAATTCACCACCACAATAACATGCAGCGGTGCTGTTGATGAAGTATAGTTGCAATGGCCAAACGAGCTGCACTACGAAACTCTGTTTACGACGCTCACAAACCTCTTGTCTACCGGCTGCAATTCTGCTTTAGCATCTACCAAAAGTGCCTTTTACGAACACTTTGCTTGCAAAAGTCCATTTAATGCATATGGTAAAAATAAACTCGTTTTTCGTTAACAAAAATGTGTGAGTTATAATGCTCGTTGAATAAGGTCCCTTCTGAGCCGTGGTATGCCACTTTGAAAATGCAGATTAAAATCCGAGGAGACCAAAAGAAGACCGGTAATGTTCGTTATGTAAAAGGATAAATAAAGGATTAAGCTCTCGGCTTTGATCAATTCCAGAGGGATGTGCCATGTATTCGATTTCACTAAGTATCGTTGGAGGTGATTGAATGCATGTCTGGCTTTTACAACAACTCGCGGTGGTCCACCGATGTATCGACCCAGTGCTGCTATCCTCCCAGGCAAGTCTGGTACGAATTTGTCGACCCCAGAGGGATGGAAGGCTTGGTGGGCCATGGGCACGGAGATCGATTCCACGTGTTTGTCGCAGTGGCGTCTCCAACCATTGCGCCACACGCACCCATTCGCTATGTAGACGTACAAAGTTAAATTTCAGTTTATTTTATTTTAAATCTCTTCAAAATTCTGACAAGAATGTGTTTAGCAAATCAATTGTAATAAGAAATTCAATTTTTAGTAGCAATACTCTACCTCAAGCTTAGCATCTTTCACAACATTGTGATGCCTCATACTCTCCAAGCCTTCTATTTTTGAGAAGGTGTTCGCGTTCGCATTTAAATCGCTGAGAAGTTCAACGTTTATTCAGTCACCGCCAATTTAACGGTGGTCTTCAATGTGTTATTCTATCACAGCATTACTTCTGTTTATTGACTAATAACAATCTAAATGGGCAATGGCCTTCATCAACACCACGTTACCGGCTAAAAGCACTCATATAGGGCATAAATTAATTAAATATGTAAATAAGCACAAACTCGGGATAGATTTATTATTTACTGCGAAAGTAACTGCTGTTTATTCGCTGCTTAAAAATCCCATTTCATATTGAAAAACACCGTTAAATAAAGGTAGCCATGCAGTTTGCAATTGGGGTATAATTATCACCAGCTTTACGTTTTTCCCCAGTGATTTGTTACTTGTCATCTATCTTATATGCATTCTAGACTTTGAAAACGATGTTAGAGAAGAAGGAAATCCGAACAACTTGCTCGTTTAGCTTCAGAACGGGTCTTTAAAGGTGACGACAAGACATAATTAGCATAGCAACTACAAATGAATGTATAGTGCAATGGCGATTCAAGATGTTCTGAAAAGGATGTGAGAATCTTGAAGACGAGCTGTGTGCATTGGACTATCGGGAGTTGGCAACAATCAATCAAGAGGAACCAATGGAGCTGATCCTTCTTATAAATACATACCGATGAACTTATCCTTGGTCATACCACAGTTATTACAGCATTTGGAGGAAATCGAAAAGATGAGAAGGCTCGATAAATGCGTCCGTCGTAAGTTAAGCCGACAGTCTAAGAATTTCGTCGGCTTGAAGTGTGCCGTTCTTTTTTTAACGGTTACTCTTCCGTGGTTTGTTAATGAGAGCATCCACTAAACTATCAAAACCATGGCAAAACGATTATATCAGAGACGTACTCCAGAAAATCGATGGAATGCATCAGAATCAACGTATTTATTCAGCTTTAGTGAGTAGATAACCTCCAATCGTTCTGACCGTTAAAACTCGACCACACACTCCACAACTAAACCTGCAGAAATTGAACGCACTGGGCAGTGAAATCCTGCTCCACCCACCGAACTGACCGAACCTCTCAGAAATCGCTTACCACTTTGGAAACTATTTCCAAAATGCCTTAATCCTAGATTTTCGTACCAGTCTCATGCAGTTCAATCATGTAGAAAACTATATCTCAATATATTTATTTGCGTGATCTTTTAAACTGATCTTCTTAAGCTGACGCGAGGTTGGTACAGATCTTCGTTGTCGTTGTCGTTGTTTTTGATGTTATTGATCGATAGCTGACGTTTCGGCGATTTCGCCTTCCTCAGAGCCTGGACGTATTTCATATTAGAATATTTTTATTATTCGGTGGAAAAAGTTAAAGTATTAATGAAGATCAAACTTTCAAACAGACGCCATATTGAAAAGGAAGGCCACTTACCGTGATGTTATGTGTGGAACTGGCCTACACGTAGTTCACGTGGGGTCGCGACCAAGACAGACCCCGGGGTCAAAATATCATTTTGAAATAGGGCACCAGGTCACGCGTGATAGTGAGGCATTCGTCCTTCCGGTTCATCCTTGGATTTTTGAAATTTATCGAAAACGCCTCAAGAGTTTTGCGCGTTGATGTTTTTGATTCCTGCGCTAGGATCCGCACATTCACTTCAAAATCATCGCCGTTGTGCTTTTGTGCCCTATGCGTACCTAAAGGGGTGTTTAAACGGATTTTAGCTTTCTCATCTAGATGTTCTTTTATGCGGACACAAAGTGGTCTACCCGTTTCCTCAATATATTCCTCACCGCATGCATTACGTGAGATCAAGTATATTGCACCTAAACTCACGCAATCTCCGTCTTTCCCGTTAGGACAGATCATACAGTTTTCTGAGCTGCACAAACGATCATAGAGACGGTTTCGAACTAACTGGCGGCGTAGGGTATTGGGTGGGATGTCAATAATCGTTACATAATTTTCAAAACCACTTTTTCTTAAGCACTTTTAAATTCCCAACTGAACCACTCCTAAAAATTGTTTAAAGATTTCTTGGCCTGATGCCTTTTGGAATTGGATTTCAGTAGATCTGCACCATGTTGGCCGAAATTTATATATCCTAATGTCCTTTGATTTGATTGTTAAAGTTCTGCTTTATTTTTTTTTTTTGTAATGCTTTAAGATCAATGGCCCGGAGCCGAAATTACACTTTGACGCGGAGCCACGAAGAAGCGAGAGAGGACCGATGAAACACCAAAGAAAATTTGCGAAGAGAAAGCAGCCTTCTACAAAAAAATTTTGATAATGTTTGTCGTTTTTAACGCTGTTATTGAAGGAACTGCTTAAAAGCTTTATTTCTTTGCAGCACACATTAAGAAATTTTTTTACCCCTACCGGATTTTTCAAAATTTGAAAAGTAGAATTCATCTACCTGTAGTCTTAATAGTCCCTAATTCCTCAATAGCCTCTAACCACTGCGCTACATATTCTACTGATCAAAATTAAAACGACGTAGCGTGTACACTTTCTTTCCAATAAGAAATGAATCTCTTTGTTCATTAGTTCTCTGATTTTGTAGCTCACATTTATTCTTAGGACATTTTGAGCAACTACTCGCTCAGCCAGCAGTTGTCGTGACACTTGAGAAGAGGTTGCAAATGGTCGCCAAACGGTCAGCCAAATCTTCAAATTAGAACTCTTTCTGTTTTTTATACAGTGTTGAACGTGCAAGGTGTTGTCACTCATTGTCTTGTGACAGAATCAGTCCATTACGATTAATTATCACCGGTGGGAAATCTTTCAGTTCTTGGTAAATATTATTGGGAGCCCTGCCACCACTTAGTTCTACCATGCACCGACATCCTTGAAGCTAATAGAATAACCTATTTGACATCCAACCAGAGATGTACAGTATGACTTTCTGTAGTGCAAATTTAGTTGCGGAAAATGCATACATTTCATGGAATGGCGTCGCTTTTTTAGAGAAATTATTTTTCGTTCCACATCATAATTGGATCGAGAAACCAATCGCTTTTGCTACGCGAAAGAAGTGTAGCTTTTTTTAGTTTTCTGTTTTGCATCGCACTCCATCAAACTAATCGGCCATCTCACATGAAGGGATAGAGGATAAAGATCCCGCCGTTGATCAATTTCTGAGTGATGCGCCATGCATTCGGCTTCATTAAGCATCCATCGTTGAAGCTTGTTGTATGCGTATCTGGCCAATACATGGAGTCGTGGTGGTCTAACAATGTATCGAGTGGCCTTACCTTCCCAGACGGGTCTGGTGCTTGATTCGCCAATCCCGGAGGGATTGAGGGCATGATGAACCTGGAGAGTGCGATTGAGCCCATGCGTATTGCAGGATGCCTCTAACCACTGCGCTACATACGCCGATTTGCCATAACCCATAGTAATACATGAAAGACCCAAAGAAAACAAAATTTAGCCGTCGCCTCCAACCATTATCATTGCTATTACCATTTAATCAGTTATTGCTGCATCAAAAATAACGAGATGTGTCATTGTAATAGTAATGACATCAACAACTAAGTCGTTTTATCACGACAACCTATATACAGACTTGCTCTTATTTTGAGAAATTTTCCTAAGGTTTTGGAAGAAAAGACGGAAGACTGCTTTAGTTACAATGAATATTAGTGGATGAGAGAATGGGCAAAGTGTTCGGTGTTGTTCAATCTCTTTGAGAAACGCTATGCATTCGACTCCATTGGTTGCATCGCAAAGATGAATACATACCTACCTGATAGTTGAACAGCCCGTCCTTAGGGGTTATGCGGGTCCCAGCATAATCACCACTTTTCAGAGATATGCTGATTAAGCCATTGTGGTTTCCTTGAGTCCCGAGGCCAGTCCGGCCAAAGTCTGCTCTAGGTCTTCACCACCACAGGCAGTCGCAGCCGTTGTGGATCAGAGGTAGATTTGCCACTATGCGACTTTGATATCAGGGCGGTGGTTGGTGGATCCTGGGATTGGTTTACTCTTAGCTAGGTTTTCTGATGGAAAAGCTGGGCTCCTTCTCAGCTTGAGAGACCATGCCGGGTGACGAATCCCTTCGCTGTACATCGCAGTCCGACACCCAGGAACACTCCAAGCCACGTTGAGGCCGTAAGGAGGCAATGAATACATATTTGGACTACGTGGAGATTTTTGGTGGCATATTAATGTGTCAACCTAGCCTTTTTATCCTGCTGGGCAAATCTGGTGCCTATTTAAATAAAATGCTTGGTTTGCTCGAGACGCCGGATCGGACCAAAAACTGAGTCTTTACGCATTGTAAGACACCTCTAACTACTGTCTCGTACTTGGTCCAAAATCTTTGTTTATCACAGCAATGAAAAATATAATTACAATAAAAACAGTATTAAAGTTATAACAATTACGAAACGAATGGAAATGATCCTTAGCCTCTACTTCATGCGCTATGCTTATTTAAGAAGTTTCACGCTCTCCAATTGTTTTCTAGTTTTTCGTTAGTGCTTGTTACTAGTTCATTGGACAGTCCATACTATCTCTTTACGTTGAAGTTCTCCTTAAAACCATTTCTTTTTTGTGCTCGAGATGAGATGCGGCTTTAATTGCGGTAGTGGTTATCGCCAAATTTCTTTTCACTTATTTACTATCTATTGGATAGGAAGGCCACCAAAGTAAAAATTAACCTTCTGCACTAGTTTTGGCGTTAACAATTCCCTTTTTCGGTACTTGGTGAAAATGGTAATTTCTCTTATGGGGTCTGGCAATTTGGATAATCAACACTATCGTACAGTTTTGTGAGTTTCGGCGTTATCAAGATAGTTTTAACTTATTATTTACTGCCTACTCTTTTTAGCGGCAGGGTATATACTGCGAAATATAACTTGAATGATGCTGAGATATTTGCAAAACTTCGGACCGCAGGTGTTTGCGGTGGGGAACGAACGCGCTATTGTGCTTCCCGGGGAGTAGAGCGTTCAGCACCACACCATGCGGGTCCTTCGTTTCGCCTGTCTCCCAGCTAGTTCTCAGCTCCCCAGATCAATCCCGCTAACGGGTGATTACTGTGGCAAAAATCGATTGAACTAGCTGAGAGACAGGCGAAGCGAGGGACCCACATGGTGTGGTGGTGAACGCGCTACTCCCCGGAAAGGACAATAGCGCGTTCGTTGCCCACCGCAGACACCTGCGGTCCGCAGTTTTGCAAATATCTCAGCATCCTTGTAGTTTCATAAGAATTCGATATTTCCCAGTCATTTACTGTCATTCTCATTGAGTTTTTGAATGTTGGAGCCATTTTTAGATTCTAGGGTTATTGACCTGACAAGAGGAAAATATTTATTCTAACTAACGATTCATCATCTTCGTCTTTTCCAAACCCGGATTGATCAGAGTTTTTAGAAATCTTTAGACTAACGCTTCGTAGTTTTGCTAAGTTGAGCCAATGTGGGATAAATGACTGTTTTGTACAGCTTGACTTTAAGTTCTCAGTTAAATGCGTTTTTCTTCTTATCCAACTCACTGTTGATAGTGTTTGTTCACTATAGACAAAATTAAATCAGAATTCTAAATAAGCTTGCTTGCTTTTCGTTATCGGATTTGTCCCCGTTTTCTGAGCTTCTTAGTGGTCTCATTTTAAGCTAATCATCGCTTTAAGCACATAGTTCTATTCTCATTGGCGGTGAAAGTTCTCTCGACGACATTACAGCGAGAATTTTAGCTCTTCGGTCTTGGTCTTCGATCTGTTGATAATTGTCAATAGCAGCACAGTTTCCCATACAGTAAGCATAAACAAATATTTTGTTACAACAGAATTCCTCATCTCCATAGTGCTGTGGCTTTGAAGCAGTATTTTAAAGGATTGTGGACAGCGTGAAGGAAATCTTTGTTTATTTACTGGATTATCGATTCAGATCAGAAGTACGGTGAAACTTTCCATACAGTTTAGGTAACAGCTCAAGTTGAAATGTCTCGTTAAAGTGGAGAAAATGACATCCGTTTCGTTCGGCAACTCATTAATAAGAATTTAGTCCATTCAATGATCCAAGAAAAAATTGGGAAGAATCGATTTAATCACCCAATGGAAGTAATTTCGGTCCATTCGATAATGAATTGAGAAATAGCACTTGTTTCTAGCATATAATCGGGCATCGTTTAATGTGTAATGCACATTAGATTGTTTGGAAATTAACGCGGGGATTTTAATATTTCGCTCTTGTGTATTTGTTCTAGTAATAGCCCTTTTTTGGAATGACTAACTATCATTGTCACTGCATGGCTCACTTGCTGCACTTTTGCGCTGGGTAATTGAGAATTACAAAGTGTACTGTTGACAACATTCGAGGTAAGGACTTCGGATGTTAAAGAAGTAGTTTCGACAAATTCAGTTTTACAAATTTAAACCAGTTCGCTCGCAGCGTGTTAGTGAGATATTGGGCCGAAGAAATGTTACGAGTAAATAATGCGAAGTGGGTTTCAAAGGTTTTATTGTGGCGAAATCGATGTTGTAGATGAGGAACATTCTTCTTCTGTCGGCTACGATGAATCGAAGGCTTTGGATGGAAGCAAATGCACGCACATGTGTGGGAGAACTTGCAGAAGAACTCTGTATGAGCATATTATTAGTTTCGAAGCACCTAAAGAAGATGTGAGAGTCGAGAAAATTCGATAAATGGATGCCGCACAATTTGGCAGCCGTTCGCATTTTCGATGCAGTGGGGCAGAATCCAAGAACAGGAGCTACAAATTCTGAACGAATTGAGCTAACTCTACTCCATCCAGGGTACTTGCCGAACCTCTCGCCTACCGACTAACATTTTACTAAGCATCTTGACAAGTTCTTTTGAGAAAAACCCTTCAGAAACAAATTCGAGGTCGAAATTGCCCGAAGCGGCCTCATCTTCTACAGAATTAAAGAGTTTTGCGCAAACGAAATGAAGAAACTTGCTTCTTGTGCACATTTACCTGCAAATTCTGACGATTTTCACTACAATTAGCGAAGTTTATTCTGGGGAAAGATATGCCAATTTAAAAAATACAAGTGTGAAATCCTGGATTAGTTTCAGGACGAGCTAATCATTAGAAACTTGTAAAAGTACACATCATGGGTCTTAACATTAAGATAGATTAGGTTAAGATTAGGGAAAACTCAACCATTTTACATGATGTCTTGATACACACTGTTAATCATGAAATTGCGTGAATGTTTTGCAAAAGATGTACATTCCATCTACAAAGTTCTGGATAATGTCACAGATTTCGATGAATTAAATTAGCAATGTGGCCTAGCATATTTTACTCTAACCCGGTAAGCATATCGATTGTTTTTTGACACGCGGACGCGAACCTATGCATTGAGCTTAATGCGCACCTCGTATGGTTTTCTTACTACATATCGAGCAATAGGGTTCATTATTAGTGATCATTTAACTTATGAGAGGTGCTGGTTTTTCAGATTTGCAAAAGAAAATTTGCAGATCAGTGTGCAATTGCAAATTTATCAAAAGCATTTGCACTAATATATTACCCAGACCACATCAACTATCACTGTGTTTATCTCTCATCAACACGTTAAGAAGTGTTCGTGCTCTCTAAAACCATTCGATTTTGCATGACAGTCTCATTAGTATTTCGAAACCTACTTTCCCTGAACCTCGGTAACACTAATCAATATGTATTCTTTCTTTGATGTGCTTACACGAGGTTGATAATGATGTTTATTTTCGGCTAACGTTTCGACGTCTTCGTCTTCCTCAGAGCCGATGATCCGAGTCGATGGTCCTCGCTTGTTATTCGCCTCGACGTGGCAGCTTCGCCTTCGTGTCGAGTTAGGTCTTCTTCAGTGAGCCATCTCCTGATTAGTGATACCGAGGTTCAGGGAAAGTCGGTTTCGAAATATTACTACGCTTTGTGCTAGCTGATAACAACACCGACTTCTGCACGATGTGCGCAATGATGTCTGTCCGGAAGAAAAACAAGTTGTTATCACCGGACATTATCATTATATCGACCATCAGCATCGTGTATAAAAGGGCATCACTGAGTAAGGATGCCTCATTCGAGGAGATGGCTCACTGAAGAAGATCTAACTCGACACGAAGGCGAAGCTGCCACGTCGAGGCGAATAACAAGCAAGGACCATCGACTCGGATCATCGGCTCTGAGGAAGACGAAGACGTCGAAACGTTAGCCGAAAATAAACATCATTATCAACCTCGTGTAAGCTCATCAAAGAAAGAATACATATTGATTAGTCTCATTAGTATTCGTAGGGCGCTTGTGGCACAGTGGTCGGAATCGTCCTGCAGCACAGATGTGGAAGCGATCCCCGTGTCCGTGGCACACCAAGCATTCCATCCTCCCTCTGGAGTTGGCAACTTGATACCAGACTAGTAGAGAAGCATAGCAGCACTGGCTCGAAACATCGGTTGGCCACCGCGAGTCATTGTAAAGGTCAGATATGCATTCAGTTACCTCCAACGACACTCAATAAAGTCCAATGCATGGCGCATCCCTCAGAGATTGATCAACGACGAGAGCTTTATTCTTAATTCCTTATTAGAATTCGTATACTTCTTTGACGTTCAACATTTGTATTAGAAACTCTTACCGACCATGATATTTCATCATGGAGAACATTGTTCTAGAACAGGCATTAATCCACGAAAAATTGAGAAATTTCGTGGAATTATTGATTACTTCTCTAATGATGAATGACCTCTAAGAAACCATTACGAGAAAACCATGAAAGGTAAGATTTTGTTGTAGGAAAACAATTTCGTTCTTTAATTTTTTTTGGATTGCCTTTATAAAATGTTTTCGTAGCCAGAATGAGCGGAGACACATCAGAATTCATTTATTTTCAGGCTCATAAGGCAACGAAGTCAAAGCTCATTATACAGAAATGGTCACGCAGATCATTCCTATTCGAGTATTCGGGTGTCCTAATAATTTCGGTCGCTATAAAAGCCGGTGAAGGTGTCGTTTTTGCTGAATTCAGTCGTGTTGTGAAAGAATGCTAATTGAATCTTGAGACAGTCGAATGAACGACGACAACTGTAGGTTATTATTTTTACTACCGTTCAGTATAAAATATGTGTTAAAAAGAAAGTAGAGCAGTAACCGTCTACATCTCTCGGGCCTTTTTCTTTTGTCCAATCATCATTTTCTGAAGTGAACGATCTCATCACGCTTGTTGCCTAATGCTCTTTTCGATGACATCACACCCACTCCCACGGGTTGGTAATCGGTTCCTCAGGTAGTTACCAAGACAAACGAATATGAATACCTCTAAGGTGATATTTTAAGAGCGCATGACCTTCTTCTCCAATAACTTCATAAAATGAGTGCGCTTTGAAATTCTATTAGCTACATTGATTGAATAATTTTAAATGTACACTAGCGGTTGTACTTTGACAGGTTCCGTAACCTTTAGGCGTCCATACACATTCAAGGAAACATTTTTTTTTCGAAAAAGACTGCAACTTCCATCCGAACGCTGAAGGAATGCAAATATAGCAGAGTTTTAAGCGAAACCTATCGTTGAGGTGGCAAACCTTCCTTGTGGTCCAAATGGGTCCTAGACTGCTGACTTTGGCGGCGAAATGATAACACAATGGTATATATGCGTTTCTTTGCATTTGAGAGGGTATCTGAAATGCACTAACATCATATTAGTTAAGTGAAGAGTAGGCGTGGACGATCCTTCATAATAACGGGTTGTTCTGTTAAGTGTCAAGTGAGCAATGACAGGAGTCCGCAAGGAAAGAATTTTTTGTTGCCGTTCTTCATAATCAAAAACACGGAATATTTGATGCTTAATCTTTAAGACATAAAAGCGAGGACACATTCATAGTGTCTCTTTAATTTCTTACTTAAACCGTCTCAACGTCCATATAATATCATCTGGTGGGTTACATTTCATTCAATCGCTCAAAACGACCAAAAGCACTCTTCAAATGTTTTTGTTCTTGAGCTTGCACTCAAGAAATTCAAAAAGATGTTCCCTTGCTTATCTGATCTGTTATTTCAGTAATCACGCTAATTTTCCGTGCTATTACTATAATGATGGATACCCAATGAGTAGTGATGTGAAATCTAGTTCATTCTTATTTCTAATTCTCTCTTTCCTTGAATTAACTTCCAATAAGTCCTTCCCAATTCGCCTAGTAAAAATATGCGGCGTATTCATAACCAATTTCGAACTCGACAGGATTTTCTCAACTCGGAACGTCTTTGAAACATTTTCGCTGACGAAGTTTCCTTCTGCAGTTTCGTTCCCAGTAATGAAATCTGTTATGCTAAGTTTTCAGTGCCTTTGGTAACAAATGTTTTCATGTGCAACTCTCCTTCTAGAAATTACATGTATTTCATTGTTATTCGATATCTTCAGTTTCCTCATAGTACATAATAAATAGTACAGCCTAGTCGAATTTGTGTAATCCTCCCTCATTAACGGTAATGATAATGTTACTCATAAATTCTACCTACTACATAGCTCTACGTAGAGGACTTTCAATGTAGTTGATAAATTCCAGTAGCTACGTATAAGCTTTTACTCTGTTTTATTTGCATGTTACAATTTCACATATTACCTGATATCAACCCTTCTCTCATTCACTCCTTTGTATCACATCGGTTATCCAGGAAAGTCTTCGAACTTAAGCCTAGATTCGGCTGTCTTTTAGATCTTCCTCTTAATAATGATCCATGAATCTCGTCGAGTGTTGGTGTAGCTGACTAACGCTGAATTCATACAGGATAGCTCTGCGAGAGCGTTACTCAGATTTTCACCGCAGGAATTTGCCGACCTTCATGGATTGGTGACAGTGTTTTCCAAACAAGCCTGTTGCCAACCATGAGTGATAGTAGGCTTCGCTGGCTGAGCGGTGTCGAATCAATGACCACTCGTTTATTACGTGAAGTCTCCAAAATTGCGCTAATCAGATCATCGGTCCTGAGGAAGACGAAGACGTCGAAACGTTAGCCGAAAATAAACATCATTATCAACCTCGTGTAAGCTCATCAAAGAAAGAATACGTATTGATTAGTGATGCCGAGGTTCAAGGAAAGTCGGTTTCGAAATATTTCCATTGATTTCTAAAACCAATACCAGGATCCACCACCGTCCTGGTACCGAACTAGTTGCATGGTGGCAAATCTCCCTTTGATCCACAAGGGCTGCGACTGCTTGTGTTGATGACGACCTGGAGCAGACTTTGGCCAGGCTGACCTCGGGACTCCGTGGAACCATAATGGCTTAACCAGCAAATCTCCGAAAAATGGAGATTATGCTGGGGCTCGAGATTATGCAGTGAGGACGAGCCATTCAAGTATCAAGTATCAAGTAAATATTTTCATTGATTCTATTCCTATGCTTGAAACGCACTTACGTTCACTAAGTATTATTTTGTTGACGTGTGAATGACAACTGTAGTGGTTTTTAAGTATGCTATTGTGTTTCGTAGAACATTTTGAATTTATGGAAAGTGATTCCACGATGGTGTTGCTCGCCACGATTGTCCTCTTTTCCTTAGACGTTCCATTCTATAGAATTGCGTTTCGTTCCATTAACATTGTATACAGGATACGTCCAAATGGTTAATGTCGACGATATACGCCGGTAAATTGAACGAAAAAGTAGAAGATGAATGTCATTTTCAAAGTCTGCCGAGATTCAGATGGAGTTTCAACACGAATCCATCGGCGACGCCTCATTAGCTTGAAGCTTGGCTCGCTATATCAGTGAGATAAGAAGGAATTATCGGACATAAATCGCTAGTTGAAAACGGTTAAGCTGGTCTCGGGAGTGGTTTGTCGGCCATTGTAAAACATTGGCTGGTCAGCATAACGGTTTCAACGAACAATACCGATATTTTAAACTTTATCGGTTAATGTATAGAAGCACAGAATACAGCACAGTGGTGAGAGGTGCCTTACAACGGAGTAGTTGTTGGTTCGACACAGCGCTGTGTACAACCCAAGCCCATTATACCTCTGAGATCAGACCGATTTATCGCTGGGCCAGTGCAAGTAATTTTATATGTCAAATATGCATTTAATCACCTCTATGATCCATAGTGGAGTTGAATGTATGTTGCCTTCCCAAAGGTTTGATAAAGATCAAACGATTTTTGTTCACTGTCGTTCATTATATATTTTTCGGGAGAATAAAGTCTTCCTTATATTTTCTTCTCAAGTACAATCGAAATATCCGTACGAGATGAAAATTACGTTCAATGAAGCTGTAGTGAAGCAGAAGTTAAAAGAATGCATAGCCCACTCTAGTAGTTTTAGTTTTATCTCTGTTTCTTTAACAAAAAGGTTTTATTGGAGGGCAAATAAATTGAAAGTCTTCACGGCAAATTCTGTGGTCTTCAACGCTCATTAACGTCTTGAACACTTAACGCTCGAAGCATATTTTCCAATAACTGACAGTAATCTTCCGTTTACTAGAGACTTTAAAGAATTGGCAATAACACATGTTTGTAGATGACAATCCGTTATAGACACCAATCGTTTATGTATTTTTTATATATCGTCCTTTCAATTTTGAACATGTTTAGAAGCAGAAGTTTCAAATAAGCGTCAACGATATTTAAGTTTTTACATCTTCCGAAGGAAGAACAGAAGCTGTAAACTCCAGTGGTAGTACACTGGATGACGTAGTCATGTTTACTGTTTGCCGAACGAAATTTGCCTCTTTGCTTGCCTTTATTGTTGAAATATGAGCTTGGAAGCAATGAAGGGAAAGAAACATATGTTATGAGACTTGAAGCATCAAAGTGCTATGCGTGCTGCAGGTTCCATAAGATCAAATTCTCACCTTGTTAGAATAAGATAACTTGTATTTTGTGGACGAAGACTTCTAGATCTTCGCACTCTCAAAATATGCAATCAGTCACCTCTTGATGAAGGCGAATGCATACCGCATACCCCACGGACGATCAACGACGAACGCCTTATCCATTTCCCTTTATATTTCTCTGAAAAATGACCACAATTTTCACATTAAATGGATTATATATTACTCACTTCAGACGCATGTGTTAACTGTTATTTTATTAAGTTGGTACGAGTTCACCTTGGATTCCTAAGGAACTCACTTCAAGGTGTTCCTGGATCATCACGGCTTGCTGTTGATTGTCATCCCTAGCTGATTAACCGGTTAATAGACCTTTCTCGTAACGAAAAGCTAGTTGCCCATCGAAGCCGTACAGCATTACCCAGTCGTAATGAAACTATTAGAAGAAGAAAGGATGATGCATGTTAATGTATGCCATAAATTCAACGTTTAAGGACCAAGTGCTTAAGTCTGAAGTGAGCAATGGGACTTGGACATGAATTCATCCGGAAAATTCGGCATTCGCAGCAACAGGTCTCAACACATCGGCAGCAGACGAGTACCTTCCCTAAAGAGTTGTGGGAAGATTTGCCCCCTTCCGTCTTTTCTTTGTGTAATATTTATTCATCATGTCCAGTAGACATTCATAAATTGAGAAACGTTTCGTCAAAAAGAGCACAGCTACGATTATTCAGAACTATCGCTGTGAAAGTCCAACAGTAACGTTCTTTTTAAAGAAGTTGCCATACCCTGCCAGTCTTTGTAACGTTGATGTTTTCCTGTTTTATGGTTATTATACGCATTTAAAGTGGTATTCAACACCTAGAACACCAGTAATATTTCTGTGCGTAAAAAGAGAAACTCATCCATCATTAATGCACAACACGTTCTAGAAATGTATAAAAAGAATAAAGGATAAAGCTCTAGGCGTTGATCAATCCCTGAGGGATGATGCACCATGCATTCGACTTCATTAAGTATCGTTGCAGGTGATTGAATGCATATCTAACCTTTCCAATGACTTGCGATGGCCTATCCATGTATCGAGTCAGCGCTGTTATTCTCGCAGAGAAGTTTGGCAGCAATTTGCCGACCCCGGAGGGATGGAAGGCTTAGTGGGCTATGGGGGATCGATTCCACGTTTGTATCGCAATGGCGCCTCCAACCACTGCGCCACACGTCCCCTTCTGGAAATGTGCCTTTCATAGTACCTCAAGGTCCCTCAGCTTTCCAAAGAGACTGAGGGTGTTTGAGAATGTGATGCACATTATCGTAGTTTGATCTTTGGTTTGTAATGTGAAACAACTGAGCTACTCCATTTTCGCACAATTTCCTGTTGATCAATATACAAACCGCTGCAACCTCTATCATCAAATATACTCACTTAACGACATGATGTAGACTACTCTTTTAAAACGTGTCGACTATTTTTTACCCATCTATTTATTAAAAATTTATTTCGAAAAGTTTCTTCTTACTAAAATCCTACTAAAAACGGCATGGCCAGTTTTAATAAACGGGCTAAATGGTTATGGCAATTTAACAATCTCGTGACGACTCCAAATCTAGGGCTTGTTGCGAACTGGGAGATGGCTAGTTTTCAGCCTTTTTGAAATTGCTAGTTTTTTCGGCTTTCGTTTTTTTTTTTGAAAATTCGCGAAGTGTGAATATGAATGGGCTGTAGGAAAACTCTGCTCTATCGTTTTTTTCTGCATGACTGACAGTTATGGTGCTATCTACTATATGTTACTATGGTCCATTATACTAACACATTACTTTGAACATTTAGAAGTGCTTTGCAACCTATCAGTCTCTGTTTCAGTATGTTTTTGTAAGTGCGCACTCTACGTGATAACTACCATTTTCTATAGTAGTTGGAGTTGAAATAGTTGTCGATTAGACCCCAGATTTTTGGTCAGTAAACCCTTTCGGAAAACGGTCCTTTGGAAATTTTAGGCGCTGAACAGAGCTTTTCCGAAACAACACGGAAGACTACATCTGTAATATTTCGAAGCCGACTTTCCTTGAACCTCGGTATCACTAATCAATATGTATTCCTTCTTTGATGAGCTTACACGAGGCCATCACGATCATCGACTCTGAGGAAGACGAAGACGTCGAAACAGCCGAAAATAAATATCATTATCAACCTCGTGTAACTTCATCAAAGAAAGAATACATATTGATTAGTGATACCGAGGTTCAAGGAAAGTCGGTTTCGAAATATTACTACGCTCTGTTTACGCACAAGCTGACGTTTCGGTGGATTTCGCCTTCCTCAGAGCCTGGAAGGGTCAAATTTACAGCAATCATTCGGCCAAACACCTCCATAACCAAACAGAGAAAACGCTAAACCAAGATTTCAATCACATTTAGCATAGCTCTGCACACTCACCGCTTTCTATGAGTCTTCCACTGAGTATGTCGCGTGAAGACCGACCGCACAGAATTCACATGGAAGCGTAATGTGCCCCTCCCATCAGAATAACAGACTTATATACTGTCCAATATTACGCGTGATAACGAGGCATTCCTCCCTGCGGTTCATTTTCGGATTCTTGGAATTAATCCAGAATACCTCTAGGGTTTTGCGCCCCTGTGTTCTCCATTCTTGCGCGAGGATCGTAACCCTTACTTCAAAATCTTCTCCGTTATGTTTCTGCGTGCTATGCGTACCCAGTGGAGTACTTGGCTTACGTTTGCCGACTAGGTGTTCTTTTATATGCACGCAGAATGGTCTACCCGTTTCGCCAACGTATTCGTCCCTACACGCTTTACAAGAGATCACATAGACTGTACCCGAACTCATGCAGTCACCATCTCTACCATTGGGGCAAATTATGCAATTTTGCGTTGCACATAGACGGTCGTATAGGCGGTTACGAACTAGCTGGCGCCTTAGAATACTCGGTGGTATTTCGATTATCGTTACCGAATTCTCTAGACTGGCCCTTCTTAAACCGCGTTTTATAGCTGCACTTACTTTATTTGAAATGAAGGGCAGTGTAAACGGGACCTTGTTGTCGCTAGAGTTATCGTTGGGGTACCTGTGGTTTTCTCTACACCTATCTCGAGCTACGGTTTCGTAGCCATTAAAAATGGCTATTTGCCGCGCCAAGTTCCGGGACTCATCTCTGTGCTGTCTTCCTGTGCACACGCTGATAGCTGTTCGATACATGTTTCTCACAAGCGCCCTTTTCGTGTGAGAGGGATGAGAGGAGAGGTGATGAACTAGGTTGCTTTTACTAGTTGGCTTTCGATACCACATCATAATGTACCGTTTTTTGATAGGCTAATTTGCACGTTCACAAATGGAAGCCAGTCTTCTTTTGGTTTCTCTCGGGTGAATTTAATATACTCTGACTGTGTGTTCAACAACTCGAAACATCTGTCGATTTCTTCTTGCGTTGAACAAATGACCAAGCAGTCATCTATATATCTACAGTAGAGTAACGGACCGAGGTCGATTACTGGCGCCTCCACCTTAGACATGAATGCAATGGCAAGGCTTGGTGCCAGTCGTTGTCCCATTGCCAGCCCTCTCATTTGTGCGTAATACCTCCCGGACCATCTGAAGATTGAGCAGTTTAGGCACTCCTTTAAGTGTGTCATCAAGTGCTGAATCGAGAAGCCGTACATGTTTATTGCTCCTTCGTGTTGTATAAGGAGCTCGTTTATGGCCTGCACAGCGGAGTCATTCGACACGTTCGTATAGAGGGCAGTGACGTCGAAGGACTCCACCACGTACGCGCTGTTGGGTCGCGCGTTATAGACGATCCAGGAACATTTGGGTGTTTGTTAGATGAGCTGGAATGTACTTCAACAACTAAGTATTAGGGTTATTAACCACGTTATTCTATCTGTTGGCCCGTCCACGCAGCTAATGATAGGTCTAACCTTAAATAACGATGGATCGGTAGACACGAGATCATCGCTGGATACTAACTTATGGGTTTTGTTAAATAAGTACAGGACGGGACATGTTGGCAAGTCAATTTTGAGATGAGAGATAACTGATGGTTTTAACCCAGCCGCTCTTGCCACTTTAACCCATTCGCTGTTTAACTTTCGGTATTGACTTTTAAATTCCTTCTCAGACAACGGAGTATAAAGGGAAGCATCTTCAAGGTGCTTTTCCGTTATCTCAACATCTAACCGATGGGGAATTACAACAAACTCTCCACTCTTATCACTAACAGATAGTCTTATGTTTTTTGATCTTATCAGCTCTCGTACCTCCCGCATACCACGTTTTTGTATTTCAGTGAGGTTGGAGCAGTATCTTTTAGCGCGATAGTGATTAAGGACTTTGAAAGTTTCATTTGTAAACATCCGAAATTTAACATCAACTCCATTAATGGGCTCTTGTGTCTAAAGAACGGTTGAGGAAATGGTGGTACCGGTATCACCCCTACTCTTTGTTGTTCGTGCCTATTTTGCGCTTCATCCCTAGCTTTTTTTGCGGAGTCTATCTTGAAATTCATGTAAACTACATGCGACCCTACGCAAGGTTACCTTAGAAATGGGTTCAGATGGTGAGAAATTCGGTCCCAATTCTAATAACGAGCGCGCACCGTCAGAGAGGGTTATGCCTCCTAGCACGCTCAACCTTGAATTTTTTTGCACATTATTTATCCTACTGTGAATTGTTTGATTTTCGTTGGCGGTGTTTCTGTATGCTCTTGAAGCCGTGTTATGCGATTTGCTTAAAAGGTCTTCGAATTTTCTCCGCAAAGTTACTTTAGCATTAGACCTAATTGAGTTGCAAATCAACACTAACCCATCCACTATTCTCCTCCAGAGGCGGTCCTCCAAATACTGAACACAATAGTTTTCTTTCTTCTCGCACTTCTTCCACTTAGCGAACAGCTGGTTTTGCTTGCTTCGTATACAGGTGCGCAGTACTTGAAATTCGATGTCCAGTACTCGGTGATCATCCTCTGGCAGTCGGCATACTTCGTGTAGTCGTTTTCTTTTTATGAATTTTGGAACGACTTGGTGTTTCATGCAGCGGCGGAGAAAGTATCGCCTGTCGAGCTAAGACGAACTTTTGTCTTAGTGACAGTGCTTCTTTCGTAAGTCGGAAGTATCTTGCTGGCACATCTTATAATAACTCCCAAGTCCGACTTTCTATTAACCTCGGCATTGATTGAATATATCTTTCTACTTCTGTTCAGCAAACACGAGGTGCTATTTTATTTCTTTATTGACGCACAAGCTGACGTTTCGGCGGATTTCGCCTTTCTCAGAGCCTGGAAGGGTCAAGTTCACAGCAATCCATTCGGCTAAACACCTCCATAACCAAACAGAGAAAACGCTAAACCAAGTTTTCATTAACATTTAGCATAGCTCTGTTTGGTTATGGAGGTGTTCAGCCGAATGGATTGCTGTAAATTTGACCCTTCCAGTCTCTGAGGAAGGCGAAATCCGCCGAAGCGTCAGCTTGTGCGTCAATAAAGAAATAAAATAGCACCTCGTGTTTGCTGAACAGAAGTAGAAAGATATATTCAATCAATGCCGAGATTAATAGAAAGTCGGACTTGGGAGTTACTACGCTTTGTGCTAGCTGATAATAACACCGACTTCTCCACGATGTGCGCGATGTTTATTTCCGAAAGAAAAACAAGTTGTTATCACCGGACATTGTCATTATATCCACCATCAGTATCGTGTATAAAAGGGCATCACTGAGTAAGGATGCCTCATTCGAGGAGATGGCTCACTGAAGAAGATCTAACTCGACACGAAGGCGAAGCTGCCACGTCGAGGCGAATAACAAGCAAGGACCATCGACACGGTTCATCGGCTCTGAGGAAGACGAAGACGTCGAAACGTTAGCCGAAAATAAACATCATTATCAACCTCGTGTAAGCTCATCAAAGAAAGAATACAACATCTGTGTTCTCTAAGATATCGCTTGGTAAGAAAAGTGCAGGATAATAGTTCTATATGTTAAAATAGACCGCCGGAAAGGAAATGAGACCTAAGTCTTGCCGCCCACTCCCACAAAATCACTATGGCACCTATGGGTGTTGCTCGTCGCAAGAGTGCTAATAGTTGGTGTCGCCTAGTGATAATGTATAGGTAGTGTGGCGCTCCGATTATATGATGTCGATCGTCCATCTTATAAATTAGTAAGAATCCATTAGCACTCATTACACCCGACATATTCCTTCTTCCAATACTCGTCGAACTCATGGAATCTACATCCAGCTATTCCTAATCGTTTAGTCGATGCTGAATATCGGCCAATATTTGGTAACAGTTCAATATAAGAAGATTGAGTTTGTTTAAAATTGAAGAACTGCAATAGAATTTTTTTCGTCTAGACAAGTAACCCACTTGAAAGCTTTCAAAAACACGTTTAGAAGCCAACATTCATACTATGTCCTCTCTGTTTCTCCAGTTCGTTTGCAGTTTCTACAAAAAATGTGGATCTCACAAGCCACTCTACATTTCTTCTTTTACACATTGTTTTCCAAAATCTCTTAATTTTGAAATTTAATAACAACGACAAAATATCACTAAACTGTTCGAAATTGCCATAGGCTTTGCTAAAGGCCTAGGAGGAGGATCTAGAGTTCTTGAAATACACGGCGCGTCGCAGGCCAGCACGAGTAAAAGGTCGCGGTGCCGATTTTTTTTTAACTCAGAGGTGTTCTCTTTTGCTCTAGGAGTCCTCATACGAAAAAAACCAACTCATTTAAATCTGAACCGCAAAACGGCTTCTAATCATTGGTTAGGTATACTGGGAAATCTTGCTTCAAATCGCCCTTACCTCTGCCTGAGTAGCCTTATTAAAAACTGGTATTGGGTTTTTTTTCATTTTTCATTAGTGACCTTCCATTCGAACTTCAATGTGGCAAACATGTGGTACGAAATTCACATTTGTTCTATATCTTTTTATGCTCTTTCTTAATTTCTCATTACTTTTTTTCTAAGCAGTCTTTTAGTAATGCCAACATAAACCTTCTCCTTCGCTGTGGCTCGTTCCAAGGCCATCAATCCGTTTGTAAATTGTAACATTGAGAGTTTTTACTGCCAAATTTGTGAAATACTACCATAAGGATGATCCTGAGTTATGAGTAAACCCGGATTCTCACTCGAGGTTCTTGCTTTGCCTTTCTCTCAGCCAATTTTTTAGCACCGTTGAAGAAAGATACCCTGTCATGAAAAAACAAAAGGCTGTAAATAAAAGTTAAAGAATTCAAATTTGTTGCAGCATCAGACAAACCTGCTCACCGTAGCTTTAAGAATTACGATTTCAACGTTATGAATCTAAGTCGCACTCGTAACAGCACGGCTCTAACGAAGACGAAATCGCTAGAACGTCAGCCACCGATCAACAACACCAACAGCAACGACAACAACAATGACAACGAAGCATACCAACCTCGCATCGGGTCAAAAAGATCAGCTTATAAGATCATATAAATAAACGTATCAGTCACGAATCTACTCTTCTGACACCAAAACATCTTATTTCTGAAACGTGTTGAAGTTCTCCAGCAAACCTTTCCATTTCTTTAATTTTTTTTTGCTTTAACATTATCGGTAAAAGAGAGAATTGCGCATTGGCTAGTGATGACGTCGACCAGGAAGCAAAAGACGCTGGTGTGATGAATGCAAGAAAAACGAATCAAATGCAAGAAATGCTGGGATTCGCATAGTAGCTGTGATGGCGAGTCATCGAAAAAAAAATTCGATTAACGGTTTCCTCGCTATGTATACGATAGCTCCGATTCCAATTTTGTATTGGTGATCAGGTAGATAAATAACTGAGCCATTCCAAGAGCTTTGTGAGTTTCACTAATTCTGCAGCAGTCAATACTGTTAACTTCCTCTTCGTTATTTCCAACGACCCACCAGTTTCCACTGAAAAAGAATAGCAGGATTTTGCTTTACGCCGATATTTCCATCTTTTTTCTTCAGGTGTTCTGGATAGAAGAACAGCGAGTAGAGGTGTGGACAGGCTTCAATGTTACGAAAAATCGCCCGTATCGCCAATCACCCTGTTGATCGTAGTGACTCGAGCGGGCGCCTTCCATTTCCTCTGTGGCGTGTGAGAGCCCGGTGGGTTGTACTTACTGTAGAGAGTCGTTGAGCATCATATCAGAAAGATATCTTTCTTGTAGGGTTTTCGTGAGCAACTCTGACTATAGACTCTGCGGTCTTTCTTCAGCACGTTTGATATACCGAGAAATCCAGTCGTTAACATCATTCCAATGAGCGTGAATGGGGTATATGTAACCAATCCGTTTCACGAGCATCGTTTATGTGAGATTTGGTCGTAGACCACAAGCGTTATCGAAGTCGATTAGTACTCGCTCCGCCTGGCTAATTCATGGTGTTACAAGGACAGTGTTATCAGCAAGGCTAAGATCGTGTAATTGCCTATTATGGATTTTCGCTCCAATGTTGTTCCATTCCATTGTTCGCGTGACGTTCTCGAATATGGCAGTTAATAATTTTGGCGAGAGGGTATCACCTTGGTTGACACTTCTTTAGTCGTCGATATTATTGTCGTTTTAGAATAGTTATTTTTAAGTGGTGAAATTTTATTTAGCTCACGAAGAATCTTTCTATACTGGGCAGGGATGCCCTGACTGCCCAGGGCTTCCGTGACTGTTTGCTTCTATGTCGACTGAGTCAAAAGCTTTCTTTAAATCGATGGAAGTGAAACAGAGCGGAGTCCTACACTTTCGCTATGTTTCAGTGGTTTTTTTATGGCGTGCATGTGCTCCACCGTGTTCAATCCTTTTCGAAACATTGCTTGCTCATATAACTGCCGTTCATCCAATGTTCTCTCGTCTCCATTTGGGATGGCTCGAGTAAAGAGTTTACAGACGACACACGGCAAGCAGATTGGATGGTAGTTGCCGATATCGTGTAGCTCACCGTTCTTAAACAGTAACACAATCTTGGTGGCCTTCCACTAAATAGGAACCTCGTATTCTTAGAAGTAACGTGGAAAGAGTTGAGCCAGTATGTTGATGAAAAGTAGCGAAATGTTCTCCAAGTGTTCAGATCTTATCCTGTCTGGTTCTGATGTTGTTCGATTTTTCACCGACGAAGCAGCACGTCAAATTACGGAAAGAAGAACCAGTGGTAGGATATATCCATCCTCCCTTATTTCATTTGAAGGGAGGAGGACGTGCCCACCGAAGAGATCCGAGTGGCCTTCTCCATTACATTTCTGAGAGCTGTAACTGTTCTGGCTATCGGAGCGCAATCACCATGGTTTTTTGTTGGCGAAGTTTCGGTGGGCTTTGCGAGTGCTTTTCTCAGCCCCTGCATGTTCGACCATAACTGCTGCTCCTTTCTCCTTAACGTCCGTTTTTATCGCACGCCTTTATTGCTTTGCAAGTACGTACGCGTTTTTATGGTTGCCTGTAACGCTTGCGATTCCACAATGACGTATCAGCTCGCGTGTTTCTGGAGAAGTAAATCTATTGGATACTTTCGAACTCCTTGGTTTCGTTGCTCTAACACGAGGATGTGTAATGAACCAAGTGCATTCCTCGTTATTGTTATGATTTACGGGATCTTCCCAATAGCCGACTAGTGAACTGAATAAATCCCAGTTTATGGTGGTTTTGAGACTTTGTTTTTTGAAATGAAACGTAGTTGAAACACCACCGAGTACTCTTAGGCGCCACATAGTTCCTAACCCTCTACATGACCGTCTATGTGCAACACAAAATTGCATAATTTGCCTAATGGTAGAGACGGTGATTGGACGAGCTCGGGTACATTTTGTCTGTTCTCTTGTAATGACTGCGGAGATAAATATATTGGCGAAACGGGTGGACCATGTACGTTCGTATAAAAGGACATCTTATCGGTAAATTTAAAGCTAAACGAATACTTTACTAGGCGCATACAGGACACAGGGATATAACGGGGAAGATTTTAAAGTTAACACCCTCGCACAGCAATCGAAAACACCAGAGAGTAAAGCTCTCGAAGCATTATGCATAAATTGCAAGCATCCGAAGATAAACCACAACGACGAATGCCTCATGATCAAGCGAAATATCGGACAGTTTTTAAGACTGTTATTCCAGTGTGAGATGCACATTGCGCTTCGATGTGATCTCTGTGCAGTTGGCTTCCACGTGACCTATTCAGTGGAAGACTCATACAAAGCCGTGAATGTGCAAGGAAGCTGTTCTGTGTTCAATATGATTGGAATTTTGGTTTAGCACTTTCTCTGCTTGGTTATGGAGGTGTTTGGTTGGGTAGATTGCGGCCGTCTTGACCTTTCCAGGCTCGGAGGAAGGTCAAATCCGCCGAAACGTCGGCTTGTTCCTGAATAAAGAATAAAATAACACCTCGCGTTTGCTCAAAAAGGATATAAAGAATTACTTGATCAATGCCGAAGTTAACAGAAAGTCGGTCGTGGGATTTGTGTTTTGAATTTGGCCGCATTTCATCCTTTCCGCGAGAAATAAAATCTTTCGTGATGGAGGCGATGGTTCGGTCCCCGTGTAGAATTTTCAGACAACGGGCTAGGAAAACTTTCGATTTACTGTGAACGTGGTCTATTTCGTAGTGGCCTTCTCTATTAGGACACTTCTACTTACAGCAATGAATGTGAGACTTCAGGAACTGAGATTTATCATGAATGTCCTTGGTCGTCGTGATAAACTCAGACGGCTTCTCGTCCGGCTCGTTCTATTCTATTCTGTTGGTCCCAATACGACGTTCTTCAGAGTCGGATTTTTGCGTTAAAATCTCCATTAATGACTAAAAATGCATGGTCTTTTCTGTAGAACTTCTCCAACTTAATTTAAACGCTTCGATTTCGTCTTCGTCAAAGCTTGATGTTAGTGCGTAAGCGACGAAGACTGTCAGAGTCGGTATTGATCCACATCCCTTAAATCGAATAAAAGCCCCATTCCGGTTGCTAATTGCTCGAATGAATCGAAGTTTATAGGCAAACTAGTGTTAATGCGAATGCCGTCGCCTCGTCTCCTCTATGATCTCATGTTCCCAGAAACAGTTCCGCTCGGTTATTATGGAGGGCGTTTGAAGTGCGACGTCTTCTCATTTCACCCAGTCCAATGACGCTGTGCCTCATCGTTTCTTTCTGCATGATGAATTCCTCTATTCAGGGCTCAGATGCAAGCGATGGTGCATTATAGGTACAGATTTTCACCTTAGTCTTTCAAGACTTAGGCAGAATGGAATGGCTCATTTTAGCAGTCTTCCCGTATCCTACCCCCATGCTCAGCCGTATTTAGGATTCCTTCGGAGTCAGGGGAACGAGGCCCACTTATTTTACTGTGTTTAGTGTTTAAAGCACAATTGTAGCTTACTGAGTTCGGAGCGTGGGAGCTGGTGTACTCATGCATATTGTTGGACTCTCTTGGAGCGAACCAGGAGCCTATTTGTGGGAGGCAACTCCTAATTCCGCCCTATTCACTTCGCACTCCTTTGATCGATGATTTTCACCGAATTGAATCGTAGAATACAATCCACTTAAACGAGAGCACTACCATGCACACATGCACGAATATGTTTTCGCAAACGCAGAAGATATTTGTCAAATAAAAGCAGCAGAGAAAGGAGTCCATCCCCTGAGTCCACCTACATTTCAACGAAGCGTAACGTTGCTTTTGGTCAGCAATTAACCCTCCATGCGCTAATTCAGAACGCATCACGTTACATCGCGACGAACTGGCAAGAGGTTGCTCTATAAGGGAAGTCCTTTCTTAAAGGTAGAGGCGGTAAAATAATAGAATGAAGCGTTAACAAGGATAAACATTAAGTATAAAGTGGAATGGGTTGCAGCACAGTCAAAAGAATTTGAAATCTATTTTCGCTACTTTCGGTTCACACAAGTTCAGTACATAACAACTCATTAGTCGATCCACTTCCACGATATAAATGTATCATATGTCTTTTTTGGTAGCTTTCATTCCTTGCTCCATAATTTATAAATCTCCTGTGCAGTATCTTAGATCTATCCTCTTAGATAAACTCGGTTGTTCAGAAATTATTGGCTGATTTTAACCTGAATTTTTTTAAACTGGTTATCATGGCCAAGAATAATCAAAACAAAAATTTTGCTGTTTTCACGTTCCAGTTTCCAATTCTACACTAAACACTTAATTAAATAAAATCCTGAAGCATTCCACTAAGTTATCGAGATACTTGGAGAAGCAGTGGTCGGCAGGCGTGAGCTTCGACGACTATGGTGTGTGAAACAAAGCGAGCTCAGCTCGTTCAACCTTTGCTACGTCGGTAGTGCAACGTGTTGCCATACTTTACTGTGGAAAAGTACTATTCAATTCGTCCGGCATCCACATGATGAATGCCTTCGAGTTTCCAATTTTCTTTAGATTCCTGGAATCAGTTCAGATGCTTATGTGGGGCTTCTTCGCAGTTTAACGAACAGCTGATTGTTTTAACCTTTTCATATACTGCCTATTCTTTTTAACGACAGGGTATCTTGCGAAATATAGCTTCTACAATGCTGAGATATTTGCAAAGCTCCGGACCGCAGGCGTATACGGTGGGGAGCAAGTGCGCTATTGTCCTTTCCGGGAAGTAACGCGGCAACACGTATCATGAAGCCTTTTTCTTTAGCGAGTGTTTTTTATTATTTCGGTCTTTGCTTAAAATAAACAAAAAACCAAAAAATTATTTTTGTTTTTTTCTCTTAACTGGGTCTCTGGGAGAATAACAGCACTGGGTCGATACATCGGTAGGCTACCGCGAGTCATTGTAAAGGCCAAAAATGCATTCAGTCACCTCCAAACGATGCTTAATTAGGTCGACACATCACTCATGGATTGATCAACGCCGAGAGCTTTATCCTTTATTCTTTATCGCTCTTTTAAACGGGCTCTTTTGCGTGACATCTGGGACTTGACATGCAAAAATTTTAATGTTTTTTTGACATCTGGTTCGTTCCCTACTCGTGTTCTTTCCCATTAGTGGTGAACAAATAAACATTTGTTCTGGTCTACAGTTCTCAATAAATTATCTATATCTGGTTGAAATACTATGTTTCATATCGCTGTACACTATTTTTTGCTTTATCTCTCCCATTAGGAATTAATTTAACGTGTCTTATATTCGTACATGTTTTTCAATTACTCATCTTCCCTCAAAAATGTAGGCAGCATATTGAAATCAAATGGTTTATATCTAGCCAGAATATACATTTTAGCGCTGCTATAATCCGGAGGCGGACTGAGCAATTTAATTAAGAAAGGAAATACCAATTTCCTATTGGACACTGACAGCATTGTTCCCATAGTTTTTACTATTTGAAACCAACATTGTTATTATGTGCACGTTCACTTATCGGTTATGTAGCAGTCTTTCGGTTATTTTTGTCGACATCTCATTGTTTCTTGAGAACTTCTCCCACTTTTAATCATTCCCTTGGATACGCCTCAGTTTTATGTTTACTCTCGTTGATCAAAAACCATTCTAGCCGTTTATCTCCACTCTTTTAGACCATCATATATAAGCGTCACCACCATTGGTCTGATTGGATTCATCTAAATGAATTCTTCAACTTCCGAGCAAATATAAACCGCAGACCCATTGCTGAACAGTGAAGAAACCCATCGCGCTACCGCAATACAGCAGCGAAAACGGTGGTCGCCGCTATATCGCGGTGGAACAGTGGTGTCCTTCCCACGTCATTTCAAGTTTCGGTAACAAGTGAATACGAGTACTTACTGAAAGTGAAACACTTATAAATACCAGCTGCTTAGACTGCTGTTGCTTTTAAACCATGTTCTTTTCATTTTGTTCCAAAGGCGTTATTTGTTGAAGTGAAAATATTTCCAAACGAATCTTATTCAGAATAACGTTGAAATATGAGCACTAAGAAATAAATGCTTTTATCTAAATAATATCCATTAATCAACGAAGCCATCGTTTACGATATTTTTCTTGAAAATTCGGATTGTTTTCTTCTGAAACTGTTATCGAAATTTCACTTCTTGAAAGCTTGAGTTAGCAAATAAACTTTTTGGTCATTTCTCTAGTTCCAGGCAGTTTTTGCGTGAGACTAGTTCTTCCCTGAGGTTAAGCTATTCGACTGGTGAATCCCTAGCAATAAATGTAAAATGTAATTTTACCAATAATAATGATCTGCGTCCCATAGAAATCCTACTTTCTATTTGTTGAGGAGTTGGGCTGCTGCATTATTCTGGAGCGGTCGGCCATTTTTTAATCCCTACTTTCATTTCTGTTATCGATTTTCATATTCGTTTCCGAATCCACTAGTATGAAGAATGATCGAAAGTGCTTAAGAATGCCAAAAGATACTTCCTCTAGATCATCAATTTTGATATCTGTTTTGATATTTTGTCCAAATCAACTAATGAAGGACCAATCGAAGGAATCGATAGCAAAAGGATAGATAGATCGCATATCCTCTAGAGCACTGATTAACGTTGAATGCTTTATCCGTTATGCTTCCAATTTATCCAAGTTCCCATGGAATTTCTGGATTTGCACTTGTCATCATGACATATTTGGGCTCATCACAGTGGAATTTTTAATTGCCTTTTAGTTTCAAAAGCATTGCTTCCTTTTAAATTGTGTCTCTCAACGTTCGATTCTTAAAACACGCAAAATTTATTCCCTTGATCGTCCATATTATGTTTTTTCCTTAAATATCCACGATTTTTCAAGATGAATTCGACATTGTGTGAAGACACTTCACTTAGTATCAATATTGAGTGGAAAATTGGTGGGTGCTACTAATTCCACTTTGCTTTTGTTATTATGCTTGACAAAGATTTCTTTCTTAGTACTGGTACTCGCCTACTCATCTGTTGGCTTCACCTCTCTCGTAGGAAACTTGGCTGTGCTAACTATCGTTGTTTGTAGAAAAGAAATGCGTACTGTCACCAATATTTTCATCAGTAGTGTCTCCACTGCGGATTTGGTAAGCACAGTATCTAGGTCATTGAAAACAACATGTGAAAACAATAAGCATACAAAAGATCTTTTTCTATGATCTGTTTTTTAAACCATATTTTACTGTAAAGTCTTTTACACAGTACTTGACAGAGTGCACAATTACTTTATGGCTTAAAACGCCTTAACCAAATCACGTTTAGCCGACGACTTTTTCAACTATGACCATGGGAAAAATGCTTTCCTAACCGTTTTAGACGGTATTGTGCAGCATTTCCACTACTAAGCAGAATTGAAATTGGTAGTTTGTGGCACTTCACACTAACACTCGTTGCTATGTAAAAGCAAAAACAAATGACAAAAAATAATAGAGAACAAGAAACAACGTTTTTGTGGTCATTTGAAAGCCCAAAAAAAAATGTGAATATTCCGAGTATAACCATGCAGTGGATGGGTTGCGCGGGGAAGATGATGCCGTCACGAACACGATTCCTGTTCGACCGTGCACGGAAGCACCATGCCTCTCATCCATTCGGAGCTGAGAAACTGGTACAAGACTTGCTTTGAAGCAATGTTCACTTCCTACGATCCCAGCTCGCATAACCGTTTTTTAAGCTAATGATAATCTAAATAATATCCGAAACAGGAAATTCAATCTTCATCGAACCTTTGAATCTATAAAATTCGCACTTTTATTAAACTATGTTTCAAACGGTGGAAGATATGATGGTAATGGCACATTTTGCTTCCACTCGCGGTAGAACACTGTTGTCATTGCAGTTGATTACATCCGTTTCTCTGTGGGCAACTCCGCTTGCTTATTTCCAAAGAGTTTGGAATTTCGGCCAAGTAATGTGTTATATTGTCTATGTTATACAGGTAAGAAGTTGCCTAAAAACAATATTCATGTAAGCAAGATAAACTAAGAGTTTTTCAACATTTCAACACGGATTCATTCCAACAATGTTCGCATACAAGGCGGGCAGTTGCGGGAAGGCACGTGATAGAATTGAGAAAAGTGTAGTCGGTCATTAACCTAGGGAGCTTCGTTGATGTGGGTTCCACTAACTCTGGCAGCAATCGCTGTGGATCGCTATCGGCTAGTTGCTCAGCCGTTTCTTCAACCAATGTCGACAAAGTGCTGTTTCGCCTGTATTACCAGCATATGGCTATCGGCTTTCGCTGTACTTTCGCCGATGCTTGCCAATGTTCGTTTCTTCGAAATCAGCCCATGTTATAAGGTACGTTATTGCGACATGCTTACCTTACAAAGAAAGTAGCGCCAAAGAGATATAAAGAAAAAAAATACAAGATTATATTCTTCGTATTCTTGTTGAGCAGACGTGAGGTGCTATTTTATTCCTTATTCAGGAACAAGTTGACGTTTCGGCGGGTTTCGCCTTCCTCAGAGCCTCGAAAGGTCAAGAAGACCGCAATCTAGCCGGCCAAACACTTCCATATCCAAACAGAGAGTCCTAAACCAAAATTCCAATCACATTGAACACAGAATAGCTTCCTTGCACACTCACGGCTTTGTATGAGTCTTCCACTGAATACGTCACGTGGAAGCCAACTGCACAGAGATCACATCGAAGCGCAATGTGCATCTCACACTGGAATAACAGTCTTAAAAACTGTCCGATATTTCGCTTGATCATGAGGCATTCGTCGTTGTGGTTCATCTTCGGGTGCTTGCAATTTATGCATAATGCTTCGAGAGCTTTACTCTCTGGTGTTTTCGATTGCTGTGCGAGGGTGTTAACTTTAAAATCTTCCCCGTTATATCCCTGTGTCCTGTATGCGCCTAGTGAAGTATTCGTTTAGTTTTAAATTTACCGATAAGATGTCTTTTTATACAAGCGTATATGGTTTACCCGTTTTGCCAATATATTTATCTCCGCAGTCATTACAAGAGAACAGACAAACTGTACCCGAGCTCGTGCAATCACCGTCTCTACCATTAGGCAAATTGTGCAATTTTGTGTTGCACATAGACGGCTATGTAGGCCGTTAGAAACTAGCTGGCGCCTAAGAGTACTCGGTACCACTTCAACTACGTTTACCGAATTCTCTAGACCCGCTCTTCTTAAGCAGCGTTTTATTGTTGCACTTCCATCATTTGAGATGAAGGGTAGTATAAAAAAGACCATTTTATCGCTAGAGTTGTCGTTTGGGGGCCTAGGGTTTTTTCTACACCTATCCCGAACTACAGTTTCGTAGCCATTAGAAACGGCTATTTGCTGTGCCATGTTCCGGGACTCCTCTCTCTGCTCTCTTCCGGTGCACACGTTGGTTGCTGTTCGAAACATGTTTCTTACCTGTGCCCTTTTCGTGTGAGAGTGGTGAGAGGAGAGGTAATGAACCAAGATGTTTTTACTACTTGGCTTTCGGTACCATTTCGTAATGTAACCGTTTTCTGACAGATTAATTTGGACGTTCAGGAATGGAAGCCAGTTTTTTTTCGGTTTCTCTCGGGCGAGCTTGATAAACTCTGACTGTTGGTTCAACAACTCCATACATTTGACCATTTCTCTTGTGTCGAGCCAAGGACAAAATAGTCATCTATATATCTACAGTAAAGTAAGGGCTCGAGATCGGTCACTGGTGCTTCCACTTTAGACATAAACGCAATGGCGAGACTTGGTGCCAGTCGTTGTCCCATTGCCAACCCTCTTATTTGAGCGTAGTACTTTCCGGACTGTCTGAAGTTTGAGTAGCTCAAGCATTCTTTTGACAGTGTCATCAACTGCTCTATCTTAAAGCCATACATGTTTATTTCTTCTTCGCGCTGTATAAGGAGTTCGAATATGGCTTGCGTAGCGGAGTCAATCGACGCGTTTGTATAAAGGGCGGTAACGTTAAAGGACTCCATCACGTACGAGCTGTTGGTCTGCGCAGTACGTAGACAAGGAATGCTAGTTTAAAACCATTAGTTATCTCTCAACTAAAAGTTGACTTACCAACGTGCCCCGTCTTGTACTTGCTTACAAAAACTCATAAGTTAGTAACCAGCAATGATCGTGCGTCTGCCGATCCATCATTGTTTAAGGTTAGCCCTATCATTAGCTGTGTAGACGGGCCAACGGACAGGATAACATGGTTTTTAACCCTAATATTTAACCAGTTGTTGAAACACATTCCAGCCCATCTTACGAATACCCAGATGTTTCTGGATCGTCTACGTACTGCGCAGCCCAACAGCGCGTGCGTGATGGAGTCCTTCGACGTTACCGCCCTTTATACAAACGTGTCGAATGACTCCGCAATGCAAGCCATATTTGAACTCCCTATACAACACGAAGAAAAAACAAACATGTAGATAGATAGATAGATCAGATGATGATACTGTTAAAACAATGGTTGAGCTGCTCAATCTTCAGACAGTCCGGAAAGTACTACGCTCAAATAAGAGGGTTGGCAATGGTACAACGACTGGCTCCAAGCCTTGCCATTGCGTTTATTTCTAAAGTGGAAGCCCAGTGACCGATCTCGAGCCGCTACTCTACTGTAGGTATGTAGACGACTGCTTTGTCCTTTGCTCAACACAAGAGGAAATGGACAAATGTTTCGAATTGTTAAACGCACAGTCAGAGTATATCAAATTCTCCCGAGAGAAACCGAAAGAAAACTGGCTTCCATCCTGAGCGTCCAAATTGACCTATCTGAAAATGGCTACATTACGAAGTGGTTCCGAAAGTTAAGTAGTAAGAACATCTTAGTTCATTACCTCTCCTCTCACGCCTCTCACACGAAGAGGGCTCTTGTAAGAAGTATGTTTCAAACACCAACCAACGTGTGCACGGGAAGAGAGCAGAGAAAGGAGTCCCGGAACTTGGCACGGTAAATAGCCATTTCTAATGGCTACGAAACTGTAGTTCGGGATAGGTGTAGAAAAAATCTTAGGCCCCCAAGCAACTACTCTAGCAATAGAAAGGTCCCATTTATCCTACCCTTCATCTCAAATGATGTAAGTGCAACTATAAAACGCTGCTTAAGAAGGACGGGTATAGAGAATTCGGTAACGATAATTGAAATTCCACCGAGTAATCTAAGACGCCAGCTAGTTCGTAACCGCCTAAACGACCGTCTATGTGCAACGCAAAATTGCATGCTTTGCCCCAATCGGAGATACGGTGACTGCATGAGTTTGGGTGCAGTCTATCTGATCCCTTGTAATGACTGCGGAGATAAATATATTGGCGAAACGGGTAGACCACTCTGTGCCCGCATAAAAAATACCTAGTCGGCAAACGTAAACCAAATACCCCGCTAGGCACGCATAGTACCCAGAGACATAACGGGAGGACTTCGAAGTACGGGTCAGGATCCTCGCACATGAATCGAAAACTCAAGCGCGCAAAACTCTCTAGGCGTTCCGAACTAATTCCAAGAATCCGAAAATGAACCGTAGAGAAGAATGCCTATTTATCACGGGTGATATTGAGCAGTGTATAAGCCTGTTATTTTGATGGGAGGGGCACATAACGCTTCCATGTGAATTCTGTGCGGTTGGTCTCCACGCGACATACTCAGTGGAAGACTCATAGAAAGCGGTGAGTGTGCAAAGAAGCTGTTCTGTGTTCTATATGATTGAAATTTTGCTGTAGTCTATTCTCTCTTTGGTTATGGAGATGTTTAGCCGAATAAATTGCTGTCGACTTTAGCTTTCCAGGCTCTGAGGAAGGCGAAATCCGCCGAAATGTCAGCCTATTCGTGAATAAAGAATAAAATAACACCTCATGTTTGCTCAACAAGAATACGAGAAATTATTTGATTAATACCGAGGTTGGTAGAAAGTTGGTCGTGGGACTTATTGCAAGATTATGTGTTAAAATAGTCATTAGCCGGTGTACGATGATCAATTTGCAGAACATGAACCATTCATGGACAGTATAACTGGCCGAAACTACTTTGTACCTCGAATTTTAAACACAAATATCCCATCTCAAAGTGTCCTTTATTGCCAAAAATACGCATCCAGAATGTGCATGTTTTTGTCATCGGGGTTTAATTTGGCTCAAACCGTCAATTTGAAATGTGAGGCTTCTAGAATTATAAATCTTTTCTTCCTTGGGTAGGGCTCGTGGATAGCGTGGCAAAGCAATTAAATCGTGGTTAGAGCTCCAACAAAATGTGATTATTCTAATTATCAAGAAACTATCGAAAAGTTATTAGAGAAAATATATTTATACGAAAGATTTGCGAAGCACTTAAATCCTTTGCATGTCAAACGTTAATATGTGAGGCTCTAATTATGGTACCTGTATTATAATACTTAATCGTTCTGCCATAGAAAAAATGCCATAGCCAATGTAAAAACTAAAAAAAACGGAAAATTTATGTGATCCATGAAAAAATCGTCAATGAGATGATAGTAATGAGAGACGAATGAGCTTTCGTGCTAGTGTCGGCTTGCCATCCAAACCTTCATCTTCGTGAGCGGCTCCCTTGTCTTTGACGGAGAATGTAGTTTATTGTCACTGTAAGAAGAGTAAGGTAATCACAGCACAAATGTACTATGAGCAGTTCGTTAGGTTTTCCTAAATTACTGGATTGATGTCCATTCTTCAACATGACAACGCCCCTGCGCGATTCGCATGCCTACTGAAGAGGATTGTTCAGGATCTTTAGTGGAAAATTCTATGGAATTCACCATACATTGCTGAACCTCGCTGACCACTGAGTTCTAGTTTCTTCTCTTTTTCCCAAATAATTTTCGCGCATTTTATCGGGATAGTAAGCTGATTCACTTCAGAAGATTTCGTTTTATTTAGACATTACATTAGAAAACTAGCTGAGTGTTGAGAAGAGGTTGTAACAACTAGTACTGAACACACAACTAACGAAGCATAATCAAGTGCATTTCATACACCTTACAAAAAGCATTTTAGACCTTTAAATAAATAATATAAATTATTCATTAGCTTAGTTCTACAAATCCTTGTGCAAAATCTGAAATGCCGCATTTCCGATAACTTTAGAGCAAATTAATTTAGTGAGTCAGCTAAAAAGTCATTAAAGTACATCTGCTGTACGTGGAATCGCTCAAACGAGCCAAAAGCAATGACACGTAGGCGTTAAGAAGTTGCCACCTAATTGTTTACATTGAATTTGATAACTTAGTTTTTCCTCTAAAAGGGATAAACTCATGGCGTTAATCAATCTTTGGCGGATGCATCATGCATTAAACTTCATTAAGTATCGTTTGGAAGTGATTGAATCCATATCTGGCCTTTACTGGCGGTGGCTTGGTGATGTATTGAGCCAGTGCTGCTATCGTCCCAGACAAGTCTGATACCAATTTGTCGACCCCGGATGCATGGAAGACTTGGTGGACCATGGGCGCAGGGATCGATTCCACGTGTGCTGCACGGCGCCTCCGAGCACTGCGCCACACGGACCCTCAAAGCCTTTTAGTTTTAGTTTTCCTAAGTTTTTCCCAAAAATCGAAATTTGTGATAAAACTTTATGACATCCTTATACACAAAACTAAACAAGAGCTTAACGTTTATGCTTCAGAAAAGCCATCGTAAGAATCGTGTTCCCTCTGACAACGTGAAACCATCCGCAATTTGTGACACCTCAATTACTAACTTAATCGTATTTAGAGAAAAATTTCTCATTAAGAGAGTAAGCCTAATGAATGTCTAACGTTCGAATTGAAATTATATCCCATAACTAAGTTGTAAAAGGTAATGCTATGAAACTACTTTTTCTCTGCATCTTAATTAAGGCGAAATCGATCGCTTGAAATGAGAACCATTGACGTCTAAAGAACTTCGCAAAAAAAGTTAAAGACAACTTCTTTGATTTTCAGACAATCAGGAAACCTTCTTCCGCTTCTTTAGGTTGAGGATTGCAAGCGATTGAACAATTAGCATTTCGTCAAACAGGACTAGATGATGTCAACACTAGCATAGCCATGGGTGTATTCTCACTTAAAGAAGGCGGCCTAAAATATTGGCTAAGAATCATTCAATATAAGGCTATGCTAACACGAGTATTTATTAAAGAATGAGTTAAATACTTTAATGGGCCGTCTTAGTAATTCTCTGACATTATTTGTCTACTCATCCTTACCAGCAGCAATTTTCTCGAATGCTACCGCCATCTGCATTGCGATTATTCTGCGATGATGAGTTTCGTGCTGAAACCTCACTTTCGATAAGGATATCAGTCCATGTATATATCGGCGCTGTTTCTCATTAGCAGTCGAGATTCTTCGATCGAAAAGGAGTGTAAGGCTCAGCTGATTTATAAATTCGCATTGCGATGGACAATAAAACGCTTACTTTGAAAGGCTTTGGATAGGACTTGATCGCTGAACTGATCACAGAGTCAGGTTGAGCTTTATATAGTTACGTTCTTTATTTGTTATCGAACAATGTACAAAACAAAACGACAAATCCCGCGTCCGACTTTCTATTAACCTCGGCATTGACGGAATAATTCTTTCTACTTCTGTTCAGCAAACACGGGGTGTTATTTTATTTCTTCATTTACGTACAAGGTAACGTTTCGGCGGATTTCACCTTTCTCAGAGCCTGGAAAGGTAAAGTCGACAGCAATTTATTCGGCTAAACATCTCCATAACCAAACAGAGAAAATGCTGAACCAAAATTTCAATCACATTGAACACAGAGTCTTTGCACACTCACCGCTTTCTAGGAGTCTTCCACTGAATATGGCACGTGAAAACCAACCGCACAGAGTTCACACAGAATCGTATTGTGCTCATCTCATCAAAATAACAGGCTTATATACTGCCCAACATCACGTGCGATAATGAGGCATTCCTCCCTGCGGTTCATTTTCGGAGTCTTGGAATTGATCCAGAATGCCTCTAGAGTTTTGCGGGCTTGTGTTCTCGATTCTTGCGCGAAGATCGTAACTTCTACTTCAAAATCTTCTCCGTTATGTCTCTGCGTCCTATGCGTGCCTAGTAGAGTATTTGGTTTACGTTTGCCGACTAGGTGTTCTTTTATATGCACGCAGAATGGTCTACCGGTTTCTCCAAAGTATTCGTCCCCGCACGCGTTACAAGAGATCAGATAGACTGTACCCAAACTCATGCAGTCACCGTCTCTCCGATTGGGGCAAAGTATGCAATTTTGCGTTGCACATAGACGGTCGTATAGGCGGTTACGAACTAGCTGGCGCCTTAGATTACTCGGTGGAATTTCAATTATCGTTACCGAATTCTCTAGACCGGCCCTTCTTAAACAGCATTTTATATTTCGTCAAGTAGGGATTCGTCAAGTATTCGTCTTCATTAAGTATCGTTGGAGGTCATTGAATCCATATCTGGCCTTTACAATGGCTGGCGGTGGCTTGCTGAAGTATTGAGCCAGTGCTGCTATCGTCCCAGACAGGTCTGGTACCAATATGCCGACGCCGGAGGGATGGAAGCCTTGGTGGGCCATGTACGCAGGGATCGATTCCACGTGTGTGTTACAGGGCGCATCCGACCACTGCTCCACACGTAGCCCTCAGTTACTTGAAATCAAACAAAATTATATCACTTCCACGGCACGTTGCTCATCACTACAACTAAATGAGTACATCTGTCTCAGTGTGTTTTCGATATCATGTTTTGCTGTGACTTTGTTTTCTGTAAAATAAATAGATAATAAAGCAAAGGTGTTTAGAAAGCGTTGTGACCGGGAGCTGCTGTAAACTCATAGTTGTTCTCAGCGCACCACAGCTGTAACAGAGATTTTATACCTTCAGCACTACCATCTTTTTTTGAAAATCAAAGCTCACGGAAATGAAAACTGGAAAAAAGATTGTGAAATGGCTCGTCGCTCACTTCTGCTCACCATATCTCCGATGGGTTAAAAGAACATATTTTAAGCAGAATTGCCAATTAATTGAAAATCAACATTAAATAATTCGCCTTTGGCTCCTTAACACCGAATAAATGCGAATAACTAGCATAGCTCATAGAAAGTGGAAAGGAATGTGTCTAAGAAGGGAAGGATACGATCCTACTGTGGAGGTTAGAGTTGAACAAATCATACTACACTTTTCTCGTTGTATGCCTGCAGTAGGTGTACTGCGGCAGATACAGTAGATTTCTTACGCTTTTTCTTTTTATTCTTCAATTTTCACGAAGCGCGAGGAATTTTGCAGACGCCAGAACACACTTCGCTTTGAATTTATAGGATCGAACAAATATTCTTTCTATTTAGTCTCAAGAGCTATGTTAAGCTTCTTCTAGCTCATCACTGCTTACCAGCCTGTGACTACGCCGTATTGGGTCTTTATATGTGTTCACTCTTAACTTACTTTCCAGGCTTTTTATTCATTCTCATGTTGCAAGAAGCTGTAAGAGCGAAGCGGAGCGGGTGTGAGGGGTGAATCCCACTGCGTACCGCAGATCGACACCGAGAAGCATGCGCTAGTACGGTGATGCTCCAATCCTTCGTTTTAGTAAACGTATGGCCTCCATACGGGATGGAAACTTTGGTTTGCTCAGTGGGTGTGAGAGTGCAACGCGGTAACATCGTGCTCAGAGTCCTGCAACCAATCGCTGAAATAAAAATAATGTACCAGTAATTTTCTGATTAACTTCAACTCTAACTGTAAAGATTCTACCTAAAAAACTGTCGCTACACCTTATAAAGATGTTCCTCTACAAGAAGATAAAATTTCGCTATAAACTTTGTTAACATTACATGACTCAATAACTGTGCGTTAAACCAGTTTGCGCAATTTTGTAAAAAAGAGAAACGTTTTTTTTGAATGTTCTATAACAACACTAATGCAAGATAGCTAAGAGACAGGCGAAACGAAGGACTCGCATGGTATGGTGGTGAACGCGTTACTCCCTGGAAAGGACAATAGCGCGCTCGTTCCCCACCGCAGACACCTGCGGTCCGGAGTTTAGCAAATATCTCAGCATTATAGAAACTAATGCAAGGATTAAAATGCTACTAAAGAGGTCTATTTGTAGTACTGTCTCGAGTTCTGGCCTTCTGACTCTCGTCTTCTATACGGATTGTTCGTGCTTTTGGTTCGATCTGCTCTTCCACTCGCACTGATCTCTTGGTGTCATTGGCGAATCGCATCTATTCTTAACGAACAATCGCGAAAATTTCGACGATTATCCAGTGGATGTAGTACGTGAGTATAAAGTTTTATTCCCTAAAGCAAAACTCTACCCAGTATTTCAACGCCTGCGACGGCAATCAAAGCTTGCTCTACACAGTGTGCATTTGTTTCAACACCTACGGACCAGAGTGGTCCTCGTCCAGAGTGCAGTGTGAGATCAACCATCTTGAACTCTCTTTATGTATCGCCGTGTTAGATAGAAATGTGGGAAAGGGCCGATGGCGTCATGCAGATGAATGCTTGCCTCAAGTGGAAGCGGGAGCGGTACTATGTCAAGAAATTTGTTACAGACATAGGAGAGTCTGAAAAAAATCTGAGCTTGAGAAGGCACTAACCTAGAATATGGGTACCACAGTTGAAGCATATTGTCGGATATAGCAGCTAGCTACGGTTATCGCTTTCAGATCACAGAAAATCCTTCTTCACCTTGATTTCGTGATTGGGGAGTGGAGCTACCAGAATTTAGGACTCCTGTATTCATACCTGTTCAGTAATGACCACGTAATCTTACCGTCGATCCACTGGAACTTCTTCTCAGACTTCTGCTTACGGAAGTGAACCAGTCCTGCTCGAAATCATCTCTTTGGGCGACCTTTACAGATAACATAATTGCTATAAAGGTTTTGATATTAACGACTTAGAAAACTAGAAATCTGGCAACTCTTTGCGATTACCGACTTTATGACAACACTTTTTCGTTTTTTGAAACCTTCCACGTTTTTTAGTCACGAGATGATTTTGCTTTCTCGTATTGGTATTCCTCTATGAGGTCGCTGCGTTCCACTAGTAAGTTTTTGATTAATCCGGAAAGAACCTAGTACCGCAGAATGTTTTTTTTTTGTTCTTCGTTGGGTATGGGAAAGGCAATGATAAGAGGAACAGAGCAATACGCTCGTGGCGCTTGATTTTGCCTCGCTTGAGATTCACCAATTCAGACTATGGTGGCATATTTAGTACCATACTTGTTCTAAAAAAGCTCCTTCAGTTTGAAAAGTTCTCGATGAGCACTTCCGAGGGTTTTTTGAGTGATGGATGCTAGACAACGAAAAAAATAAATCATGCTGGGATCTACACAAAATGGAATTGAGTCGCATAAATAAAGGTAAATAAATACAGCCCCGATAAAGCTGCGATATTTACTAAACTCAGACCCAAACCGGATTCGAAATGTGGCTCTCGAAATTTCGCTCATCTATTAGCAACCGCAGCACCGGTACTCTCGCTTTGCCCTTACCTCAGACAGCTTTCTTCTCTGACATGAGAAAATTATGGGCTGTAAGTGAAAAGTTTGTGCAAATAAATAGTTTCTCAATCACCTTGGGTGAATTCACTGAAGCGCTTGCTTATTTACCGTATCTGCTTCAATTGGCATCGCTACGATTTCTCTTTCGTTCATTTCCCACGCTGTGGTACGCTTATATTGTTCCAAGAAGGATAATACCATTGAGATATTTCCAGTACGTCGCAAGCGATTGACATTAAAAAGAAACAGCGACTACAAACGCTTCTACTTGCGATGGTTGTTATTTTCGCTGTGTCAAGTCTACCTATCGACCTTTTCAATGTTTTACAGGATATGGAGATCGTCTATAAGGTGCAGCAATAATTTAATTTCTGCATTTAAGAAAACTCGACATGAATTGGCTTTGTATCATATCTAAAGTCACTAAATCAATTTCTAATGCTGAACCGAATTTTACAAAAACGATTTCTAGAAGAATTATTGCTTTCAATATATCAAAGTGAATTGAGCCAAATTTCATTTTACGAATGAATTCCTTGATTCAGGCAAGGAATTTTAATTTCAGTTGTTAATTAATAAGAAAACAAGCACAGGGAGTAAATGCTTAGTTTAACTGGGTTCAATGCAAATTTAGGCTCCCCAGACCCATCTCGTTGACGGGTGATTGCTGATGGCACTGAACGATAGAACTAGCTGAGAGACAGGCGAAACAATAGACCAGCATGGTGTAGTGGTGAACGCGTTAGGGTAGGAAGACGTAAAAGGGAAAAGAAAATTCCCGGAAAGGGTAGTGACGCGTTCGTTCCTCACCGCAAGCACCTGCGGTCCCGAGTTTTGCAAATGGCTCAACATCTTCTGATTGTATTTCGCATAATACCCTGTCGTAAAAATTGTAGTAAGCAGCAAATAAAAATTAGCACACGAAGTAGAATTTGTAATTGATTTTCAGTCAAATGCTTGTTGCATACCTCTATTTCTTACCGATCAAGTTTATAACAGTGTTAAAGTGGCAAAATCATTCGAACTGTGTATCCACAGAGTGTCGAACATTCAGCGACAATTAGGCCAACTTTTATGAGAACCAATTTCAGGTCGAGACAGTGTCGAAAACTTTACGACAATCCATATTTTTCTTTTCTCATTGGCTTGCAATGGCCGGTGCGCTGCTGAATCCACTCGTTTATGCTTGGTGGAATACAAACTTTCGGCGACAAATCCAGGTGAGAAGCACGCCGTATTTCGATGCTGCCCGACAACGAATGCCATCGAATAGATTGAACTTCAGGATTTCAGGATATCATTAATGGTCATCGGCGGAATTCGCTTAAAAGGAGACCGCACTCCGCTGTGGATTCCGTGTGTAAAAATCAGCAAAGGTTTTTAATTTGAAGAGCTTATCTACTTTTGCAGGGTCGTACGAATTCTGATTCCACATCACTCAGTCTTAGTTCTAGGTGCGATGAACGAGTTGTGGGTATGCTTCGTGACAGACGTGAATGTGATAATGATGCACAGGTTTAAGGAAAACTGTCTATTAAACTATGCCATTATTTACAGTTTCTTCATAGCATGAAACTATGTCGAAGAGGATGTGTTAAGCAGAAAAAGTGTTAATTTGTCTACTTCGCTTTCTAAATGTTGTAAACTTCGCTTCAAGTAAAGTTTTAACGGAAATGGTTAAATGTTCTGTTTAACTCGAAAACTGGCCCAAGAACCAAAAAATAAAAAAAAAACCAAAGACAAAACCATGGGTTTAGAAGAAAATACCAAATCCATTCAAGTAAAGAGGAACTAACAGTTTCTAATGTAGGGGTTACATCTGAAATTAATAACTCATGACGGCGATGAAGCGAAGTGCTTTCCCTCATCAAAACGATACAAGTTAACCCCAGTTTGTGGAAATTCTACTTCATTTTTTCATTCAACCCCGCTTGAATAGTTAACATTTTATTATAGTGCTAAATTCGCATAATGGTTCTCGCTTTCTTCAATACGACGGTAATTTGGGAGCATTATTGTAGACATGAAAAACACAAAACAGCGCATGATGGGAACGCAGATGAATAAGACTTCATTTAAAAGGAAAAGTCTGTGAAATCTGGAAAGGACAGCACTGAAGCCATTCATCAGACGATTTGCCATAATGAGTCGCACTAATCATTAACGATATTAATAGCTATTATCACAGAAAATGTTTTTACTTCTCATATTCTTTTAAAACATAAGTATCACAGCAGAAATTTTTCCAGAGAGCAGTTTGAAAAGATGAAGTCGACATTTGCTTCTGGAGAAGTTGATGCTTAGTAATAAACTTCCTGATCAGATATGGAAAAGAAAATAAGAGGCGTAGAAGGCGAAACCTAATACAAAACACAAAGTTTCGATATTAAAATGATTTACTACATACAATGAGAAGCTGCCGTTCGCCATACTGCTTGGCGTCTTATGAATATTAGGTCGTTCTTTGGCCACGCTTTTATACTCTCCAATTTCCTCTGAATATTTTTTTATTCTAATTGGACAAGCTCCTGAAGTTTTCCACTTTATAGGACTCAGTTGACATAGTAAAATATTCGTGTTGAATATCTCGAACCTGTGAATTCGCGAACCGAATCAACGTGTGCTCACACATCAGTGAACGTATTCCATCGTACTCCTGAAAAGAATACCAAAGGTCAATGAAAAAAACCGCAATGTTGAGCTCTCAAATAAAGAGCAAAAGCAGATTGGCTGAGTTCTTGTTTATATCAATCCTCATCTAAGGGATTTTTCACTTTCGAGAAAGGCGAACATTATCGCTGATCATGAATATCTCTTATCGGCAAGACCCACACAAAGATCAACAGCACCTTCACAAGGAGAAGAGGTACTGAATACTTTGCAGAAAATAAACGATTTCCTGCTTTTACTTTTATGGAAGAAAAGGCAGTTCTATGACCGTCATGTTTTAGAAGAAGTCCTATTCTGCGATTTTAAAGATTAGTTTGCTAGAATAAAAAAAAGAAAAGAAATATTATCCTATCTAAGAGTGGCACTCTTCACACGTCAGGCATTATATTGCAGCCGCATACGAGCGGATTACTTAGAGAGAGGATACATCAAGAGATGTTCATAAAAACGTCATAACATCACTTTTCACTTTAAAATCTGATGACCCAATATAGGTATTTCACCATTCAGACTCTAGAATACAGAAAATGACAAAGAACTGCAGACCAGGGATCAGACAACACTTCTGCCAGTGTCTTTCAGGCTGGGACTGGTCCTTTTCAAAACCAAGGTCCGTTCTTCGTGGCAGATCCACTGAACGGCATGTCAATGGAGCGCTTTTCAGATGCGCAGTGAAATCAATACGAACGGTCCGAAACGTAGCGCAGCGTGCATAATGAAGTCAGTGCGCACGGTTCTGAAAAGGGTGACGACGAACTCGCACTTTTCGCAAGCAGCATAGTACACACTGAAATTAGAGGACCCAGATCAATGGTAGATTTCATGCAAGATTATTACGGTTAGATCCTGGAAAAAACGCTCGCAGTGCAAGTTTTTACTTCCAATGCGTACACTCTAAACGATGAAGGAGTATCAGCTAACAAATAATTCCAAATTGTTTCTACAGTTATAATAACCAACCTCTGTATCACTGCTATATAGTGAATGCCAAGGTCGTTAGGTTACAGCGACAAGTGCAGATGTCTTGGTGCAAAAGAAGATCCCTACTAGGTCTTCATTTTTACGCCACTGTCTTTTCGAGAATGAGATTAAGCAAAAAATACGTGAGTGTAAGCGACATTCAATGGAATGGTTGTGATTTAGATATATGAGGAAGAAAATCGAACCTGTGAGGAAACCAAGGTAAGATGGGTTCTTGTGTCGTATGTAAAGCTCAACTATGTAACATCATGAAAATTGATCGAATTACCAGCGTTGTCAATATATCGCTACTGTTTTTCTCCATGCGTTCTCTGACAAAGGAACTTACTAGAAGGTGTTTTGCATAATGGGCTTATAAAAGAAGCGATTCCAATCACAGAGTATCTGTTTCGCTTATTGAGCTGAAACAATGAACCACCGCTGTCTCCCTGCAATATTGCACACTCGTGGCAGGTCTTCTCTCAGAGCTCCAGAAAGGCTTTTGTTTTTTGAAATCCCTAACTTATTCACTACGCAGATTATTCACGAAAGAAATTTCTCGAGTTACGGGAAACGCGTGAAAAAAAAACGTTGTCGTCAACGAGCTTCTTAGTTTCTTAAAACACGCTGTAGCACTTAGCCGTTGTAGAATCGTTCTACTTAGAGCAACACATCTCCTATTAGTTGCAAAATCGCTGACAAAGGACTTTTTGTTAGGTTTATAAACATGCGCTCATCACTTCAAACACAGGAATAGGCAACGGAGCTGTGGCACATTTAGAGCCTAGACGTTTCCAGAGTAAGCTTTAAAAACATGAAGATCGATCACTTACGCCGCAAATGGAGGAGCTTGTGCTTTTCGCCACGAGATTGTTTGTTTTCTTAAATTCGAATACTCTTTTATACGTGACTATCTGTAATCGTTTTAAATACGGTTTCTCCAGAGTTGCTGAAAAATCATTATTAACTAATCGAGAAAACTGATTATCCACCTTTCTGAATGTTCTTTTACACGTTTCTCTAACGGAAGATTCCTCGTTGAAGAGAACGAAAAGAAATACAACCACAACGTTGCTGAGATATTTGCAAAACTCTGGACCGCAGGTGTCTATGGTGGGGAACGAACGCGCTATTATCCTTTACGGGGAGTAACGCGTTCACCACCACACCATGCGGGTCCTTTGTTTCGCCTGTCTCTCAGCTATTTCTATCGATCTTTTTGCCACAGCAACCATAGACACCATAGACACCTGCGGTCCAGAGTTTTGCAAATATCTCAGCAACGTTGTGGTTGTATTTCGCTTAATAACCTGCCATGAAAATTATAGAAGGCAGAAAACAAAACGTTAAACAGAACGAAAAGATAATGTTTAAAAGATAAGGTTACTAAGCGAAATACAACCACAATGTTGATGAGATATTTGCAAAACTCTGGACCGCAGGTGTCTATGGTGGGGGACGAAAGCGCNAATGTTTAAAAGATAAGGTTACTAAGCGAAATACAACCACAATGTTGATGAGATATTTGCAAAACTCTGGACCGCAGGTGTCTATGGTGGGGAACGAACGCGCTATTATCCTTTATAGGATAGCATAATAGCATAAAGGATAATAGCGCGTTCGTTCCCCACCATAGACACCTGCGGTCCAGAACGAAAAGAGTTTATCGCATCGAATTGTACTGCATTAGGGCTTAGGGCGTCAATTCTTGATTGCTGGCCTTCAACTAGATTCTGTTTGAAAATCCTAGATGAAATTTTAAATGAGTAACTTCTCTTCACAACTAACTATGTGTTTAAAAGCACATTTTCTACCGAAGTACCCACGTACTTATTCAAGAAGGTTATTTGCTCTAAAAAACCAAGCAGAGGGCGGATAGCGCAATGGTAGTGATGTCGGCCATCACGGCCACGATGCTTGTTCGATTCCACATCGAACCAACAAAGCCTCTCATCCCTCCGGGGTCGAGAAATTGGTGCCGGACTTGTTCTGGGAAAATAATTACCCTCTGCAATCCAATTGAGAGCGCTCCATCCCGGCTATCTCAGAGCTCCAGGGCGAACTGCTCGACTAGCATTCTGCAACATTCAAGATGAAGTAAAAAATCCTCAAGCAACAACGGAAGCCACACGTTGAGTTGGAAGATCTTCGTGGACAATGGACGCGGGGAAACGAATCGAATGTGAGAAGTGCCGGGACCCGCAAAGTAGGCGTGAAGACGGGTGATATAAAATAAAATTAAATAAATAAATAAAAATTACTAAGTAACCCGTTCCAGAGCGCGACCAAGTTTATCGAAGACCATCGCCACCTTCGTGGATTGCTTCAAACTTTTCATGTTGTGATTATGTTTCTTTCAAGAGATTTTTAGCATCTGCTCTTAGTTTTTTCTGAATAGAAATTTCGAACCACTTTCTTATTCCGATCCTTGTATGATCGTGCTGGAACGGTTAGTTTCTCCTTTTTAATAGTTGATACTGTTTCTATAACACGCTGGCATCTTTGGTTCGCAAGAACTGGGACATTCAACCGTCCTAACTCTGAACCACATGTCATAGATAATTATGGCTAGTGCTTAGATGAAGCGCCTCAGTGTAGTTTCAGCTTTTTCCTTGACTTAGTACTATTATTATATGCTTGGATCGTTCAACAAATAATTTCGAAATTCCTTCTGGACAAAACATAAGAATAATGAAGAATCCAGACCATAGCGATACTTGGAATACGTTGCAAATTGTTGGTTTGGTATCCGATTTTGAGTGAGCCTTATCATTGAAAATCCATTACTCAGAACAAGAATACAGACAGTGCTTTCAAAGAAGTTACTGTAGGAGAACTAAAATTAATGATTACAGTCTACGTTTCGTGAATTAGAGCTAAACATGTCGCGGCCATACAGCAGCTGCTGCTCTTGCTGGTGTGCCTATAAAGTTTAGAGATATCCTGGATCACGGCATGAAAAGACCTAGGATGATAAGCAAATTACTAGGAGCGGTAATGTATGCGCATTTTTATGGAAATGGTCATACGATCTATTCCAGATCCATCGGCTTTTATGGTTTCTGAAAGTACCATGTTCTTGTCAGGCATGCAAATCAGTATTCCATTGCTGTATGGTACATTGCTGGCAAGTTCCATAAGCGCCAAATCATTGAGCTCTTTACAATAGTCGAAATGATCGTGAGCTATAACCTGCAAATAATTAAAATATGTTAAAGTTACTTTTAAAATATGGGTGAAATATGGCATCAAAATTTATTCACCTCGGAAACGTTAAGAGCGTTTTGACATAGTTCTGTTCTGCTGCACTTGCTACCAACGTAGACTGACCATCCATGTTTGTGCAGGACCGGATAATTATCGCTAAAATCTTTTATTATTTTACGTTTAACAAAACTTTAAAGAAAAGGAAAATGTGACGCTCAACTGGCAGTTGAGTTCTGGGAGCCAAAGTCAGTTACGTTTTCAACTCGTTGCATAGCTGTCCAAGGCTTTCGCTTTATCTTTCTTTTTTATCTTTCTCAGAGCTACCATGTTGGTCTCCATACTTAGCTTTATAACCGCTAAACACTAAACAAGATATTTCCACTGAGCGCCGACAGAATGCTCTGACGCCGGCCAAGCAGTACAGAATAGTTGCTTCGGGTAATCGCGTAATTGTACTCCATAGGTTATATGATATTTGAGCTTTAAAGATGGTTGACCAATCCTTTATATTAATGAAACAACAATGAGAGTGAATAGGTTGCCAAATTTAGAGCAGTTGTATAAGGACTACAGAGTTGTTCTCATACATTGGTGATTTAAAACGGTAATCACCTACAGTGCTCACTCACTGATGGATCTATACCCAATCAGTCGCAAAGGTACGTCCTTAAGCAGAGGATAAGGTAATGAACGCGAAAAAGAGAGACTGTGCGTCTCGTTGAGGCGCTGATGGAACGTGAACTCCATGTTCAGCTGCGCCAACACCACTCTTCGGTGTTTACAAAGACATATTCATGGCCACGTGTGCGTTTTTGTGGTCTGCGGATTGCAATCTACAAGTAAATGTGGCCAAAGGCCTGCAATGACCAAGGAAGCATATGCAATAGGTTGCCTAAATTTGGAAGGGCTAAGGTGACCATCCTTAGTTACAATGCATGTCCATTTGCATGTGGGTCTTCCATAGAGATCATGGTCATGCAGACAAGAAGGATAAGTTGTGACGTCATCGAATAGGCAGAGGTGAAAAGATGCCGCCCATTCAACGCCGTTTATGATACCGAAGAACTGTTCCTCGGAACATTCAGTAATAGAGGAGTTAGTAGTAGCTACTAGAAGCTAGTATAAGCATAAGCGTCGATTCGCCAAATTGTGATTGCGGCGAAAAGTGAATTCTGTACAACTTGCGACGTTCAGCTCAATGGTTGGATTGCAATCAGGCTCCACAATAAAAAAAATTGCACCAAAAAAATGATGACTGTTCGGTGGTCTGCAGTCGGGCTGATTCATTACTGCTTTTTTAATTCAGGCAAAATTATTACAACAGAGAAGCATTGCCAATAAATCGACGAAATGCCCTGTAAACTCCAACAACAGCTACAGGCATCATTTAACAGAAAAAGACCAATCCTTCTCCACGACAACGCCAACCCTCACGTTGCAGAATCAGGACTGCAAAAGTTGAACGAGATGGGCTAAGAACCCTTGCCTCGTTTACCATATTCATCAGACCTCTCGCCTGCCGACTATTACTACTTTAAGCACCTTGACAACTTCCTGTGCGAGAAATGATGAACCGTGAAATGATGAACCTGAACCAACCATGATGACGTAAAAAATGCCTTCAACGAATTCATCGCTTCCAAAGCTCCAGAATTTTATGCAACTGGGATAAGTTAACTGTTGGAAAAAATGCGCTGATTCTAATGGTGTTTATTTCGATTAATAGAATTCAGTACGAAAAGATTTATGTTTCTTTAAAGTTTAGATTTAGAATCGAACCTTTCACCTTCTACACTCTAATAGGTGGAATAATATTTCAAAACCGACTTTCCTCTAACCTCGGTGTGACAAATCAGAAAGTGCATGCTTCAAGGCCGTCATTGGAGGTTTAAAAACTAAGATCAGGTTGAGAAGATCTGAAGTGGTCATATTTGAACTCACAGATTAGAATGGCACTAACATAGTTAGTGGCCACCTGAATTTATCACGATGACCAAGACCATTCAAGGTAACCCGCAAATCCAAAAGCTCCATTCTCAGCGCTGCACGTGTGATTCTCCACATGGCAAGTACCACAACGAGATATTCTACATTATACAATAGTTAATTGAATAATTTTCTTAGCCGATATCACTGTTGCCCATTATTCTACATGGTACCATTTTTCTCGCTCGTGCATCTTCTCACTAGTGCAAAATTTCACTGAAATGAAGAAAAAGGAGCCGAATTAAAAAAACGAACTGTAATTGTTCCGTCTCGCCGCCGCAATGCAATCATAGCGGTTATGTAATTGGCAGAGTTTTGGTAAGCTTTGCGAATGTTTCTCCTAGCCTCTGTAACACCGATCATAACTGCTGTTCTTCTCTGCTTTAGATCTTTATCGTCCAGCTGCACTATTTTGCAAGTTGCCAAGTGAGTGTGCGGTTGTCTATGGCTCGTGCGATTCTGCATTAGTGTATCAGCTCGAGTGTTTCTGGAGACAAACGTCTCTTGGTGATTTTCGAACTCTCAGCTTTCATAGTGCTAATGTGATGATGTTGAATGGACCGATGGTATTGTTCTTCGATGTTATTGGGAACGGGATCTGCCCAATAGCCTACTAATGAAGCAAATAAATCCCAGTTTATGATGGTTTCGAGTCTTCGTTTTTTTAATTCAGCTCCTTTTTCTCCATTTCAATGAAATCTTACACTAGTGAGAAGATGCACGAGCGAGAAAAATGGTACCATGTAGAATAATGGGCAACAGCGATATCGGCTAAGAAAATTATTCAATTAACTATTGTATAATGTAGAATATCTCGTTGTGGTACTCACTCAATTGAGTAGCATTCGCCCCGCATATAATTATCGACATTTGTAGAATGACTTAATCAACAAAGTGAATAAAGTGCGCTTGTTAGCCGTAGATTTTTACTGCTCCGCTTTCCCATCCCATTTATCGTGCGACTTCATTGGGAATGGCTATTAGGAGCATTTGTGAAGGGTTTCTAACTTCCTCTTCGTTGACAAAAGATTGAGTACTCGGATCATTATTCAGTGGCCTTTTTTGGCCACCATTGCGAGAAAACGCGTGAGTCCTAGCATGTTTTTCACATAGGAAGCACGTTATTTGAAAAGGTATTTCTCTGGAATAGAACATCACTTTCTCCGGCGCTCCCACGTAATTGCTACATGCATTTACCAACTGTGTTGGTTCCACTGAGTTATTGCAAACTTGTGATCATATTCAGTCGAAGACAACAATAGCTGCTGACATTGCTCAAATCCTGGATCATCTTCAAGAAAAAAATGTGCAATTGTTTTTGAGCCTGCTTACCCATAGGAAAGGAAATGAAGAGCTCTTTTACGTAAAGCGGTGCCGTTCTGATTATGAACCTGTCACATGTATAAAATATGCTAACCTACAGAATTATGTATTAGTAAAACAGACCATGGAAACCCATTTTTTTTCACCAGTCTTCCACCAAACGACGTGTAGTGTCCTTCTTAAAAGATGGCTCATAATAGGTGAGAAGCAGTTTTGCAAACAGAATTGAGGACATACTCGATAGAATCTCGCAAAATTCTTGTTACCTGTCGTGGTGGACTGCGCAGTCCAGGGATATGAAAACCGGCAAATAAGATAAAAAAATTAGAGTTGTTTTCTTGCCAAGCAATCGCGAGGTTGTTAAACAGCATACATTTACTTCCATAGAGAAACACAATACAATACAACACTATCTGACGTTTCGGCAGTATCGCCTTCTTCAGAGCCGCTTTTTAGGTGACTTCCAATGAGGAAGATTAGAACAGCTGATTACAGTCGCATATCTTTGATCTATCGAAGCTTTAACATCACTCTAGTGTTCCCAATAAGGAAGGGCTGTGAAACAAATTCTATCTGTAAGTCATTCTAAAAAGCTTTTCACCACTTTAATTATTCTAGTAAAATTCTGACTGTTAAGAGGTAAACTATTGCCATAAAGACTTTCACTTGATCATCAATGAAAGAAACATCCTACTCAGAACGGCATGGCCGATTAAGATTATTTCAATCTTGCAACGTTTCGCTGCGCTCGTTTTGGCCTGATCAGGATCCGAAAACTTATAGATCACAAAAAGCAGCTGTACTAAATGAACTGGACTGAAATCACTGTGCTTTTAGAGAGTGATATACCAAAAATCATCTCACTAATTGCCAACTTCGTATGGTACTGATTATTCGAAAAGCAGAAGCGTTTATGAACGGGTTTTCGATGCATAATGTGTTATTCTGTTTCCATATTTATGGTATTAAGAGTGTACAAATCATCTGTTATCGCTAGTTGGGCCACCACAGCATTATTTTTGATACCATCTGTCATAAACAGTGAGTTCTTCGGTGAGCGCATTAGGCCGGTTGTTAAGGTCGGGAGAAAAGTCCTCAAAGTTAAGCAGAGGTCTACCGCTCACTAACTACTAACAAAATTTTACGTCAGCAACGTAGCCTTTCGTAATCACATGAACAACACTAATCGTAGGATGTACTCGCCATGATCAACTTAAGGACACCATCAGAACAATAAATTTTTGCGGTTTTCGGTAGCTTGAAAAGAATCCTCTAAAGGCAAATAATATGTCGGAGCTGAGCGCTCTCCATTAGCATACTCACAACATTCAATGGCCTCCATAAGAAAATTGCGCCTGTGTTAACCGAAACCGCGTATTCACGGGAAGCAGGTTCATATCTATTGTTGATTGGCGCTTGGAAGCAGCATTGCACTTAAGCCTTTGTTAACCTTTCTTGTTGTTGTCTAAGCTGTTCTTCTTAAACAGTACGAAAAACCCTTTCTTTCCCAAGAGTCGCTTGGCGATCAAGCAGTCGATCTTCGAGTACGCCAAATGAATTTCAAATGCATCGGGCATCTTTTCCCTTCGCATTCGCTGCGAACCTAGAGAAACGTGCATTGAGCAGTGTCACCCACGCGTTAGGAACGTGTCATTGATAAATTCGATGGCTGGTTTGTAGATTATTAACGCATTTCAGCAGTGTCGACCAAATCATAAATATCTGTGTATCGTATCACTTCATTCTCTTTTCAGCTCTGGAATAAGCACTTCAATTATTACTTAGTTTCACATCAGGAGCATGTAGAGTAAGATCCAACAATGCATAGATTAATTTAGGCAATTTTTGCTGCACTCCTAAGAAAGTAAAAATACACAAGCATATATTAATTCAAAGAATAGTGCGCTCGAAAAGCTTTCAAATGCTCTACTCAATTCCTTATGACTAATCGGAGTGCGTGTGGAGCAGCGGTCGGATGCGCCCTGTAACACACGTGGAATCGATCTCCGCGCCCATAGCCTACCAAGTTTTCCATTCCTCCGGAGTCGGCAAATTGATACCAGACTTGTCTGGGAGGATAGACTGGTTCGATACATCAGCAAGCCACCGCAACTCGTTGTAAAGGTCAGATGTGCATTCAATAACCTCCAAATGATGTTTAATGAAGTCGAATGCATGGCGCATCAACCAGAGAATGATCGACGCCGGGAGCTTCATCCTGCTTTCTAATTTCAGAATGTCAACAATTCTTGATAAGCTCATGAAGTCAGAAGCTTATGAGGAACACTTTGTCTTACTAATTTTCCGAAAATACATCACATTTATATCATTAAGGAAAAACAGGAAAAGCGTTAGACGATTAATTCCTTACGAAAGCGCTATCCATTCCTTCACTAAGAATCGTAGAGGTGAGTGAAAGCTTGGCTACTCTATAAAATGACTTGTGGTGGCTGCAGGTGTATCAAATCAAAATTTTTAACTTCTGTTGTGGTACCAATTTGGTCGCTCCTGGTTGGAAGGCACTTGCTTCGAACAACAGCTCTATACTTCTCTGCAACATAGGTTTTCAAAAATTACCAAAACAGTAGATAATTTTGCACCACTTAATTTGGTAAAGCGCGGCAACGGTCCTCACTGACGATGAGCTCAAAACAATACAGTGCTGCTGAGTGAAAAAATATGTTGGGAAATTACGAGAAACTTAAACAGGTTTCGTTTTTGCAGTAACTACGAGGTTCCTAAGGAATTATTGGAAATTTTCAGTTTGTGAATATCATCTCATTACGACTGACTACATCGTCGTTCATCTGAGTCAGCCCTCAGACTGGAATTGTTGCTGATTGAAGTGCCATCTATCAAAAAATCTGAATGCTTCTAGTAAACTTTTTAGCAAGAAATTATTCTATTAGGTCGTTAGGACTGTGGAAAGCAAGTTGAAATCAATTCCAAAACTGTTAGAGTTATACGTACTGACTTTTCAATTGCTTTTGAAGAATTGATATTATCCTATTGTATGAGCATAATGCGAATGTCATGTATTGGATTCTGGGGTGAAGATGTTGGATAAGACAATTGAAAATGTTCACTTGGTGGTTGAAGTACACTAGGCAAATTAACTGAATTGTTAAATGAAAAGCTGGTTGCATCGAACAATCTAACATTATTGTTCCATTTCCAACACTCGAAACGAGATTAAGTTTACAAAGATCTGTCCAATCGACAGGAAACGAACATGTTTATGGTTCATTTTTTCATCATCGGATTTTCCAACTAATGATTGATGATGAAGATGAGAACGAGCTAATTTTGCGCTGATGAATAATATATGGTGGGTCTGTGAGTATGGCATCACCGCTCGGCGTCCTGGTGCTCTCATAAACCGCACTGTTACGTACTCAAGAAAATTTTAAAGAACTAACCACACCTATTTCAGTTTACATTTACATTCTGTTCAGCCAAGTATTTTCCTGGGGTGGAGGAGGAGAATATTATCGGACTGGGCTAAAAAAACTCGATGTGGAAAAACTCAGCAAGGGGTTCTTCAAATTGAGTGAAATTTACTTCATTTGATACGGAAATCTCCAAAGTCTAATATCTTGTATTGCTTTTTGTTGTATAAATTTTTTCATACTGATTACAACGCACATAACTTTCTGTCAATGAAAGCAAACAATATTCACTGGCGAGCTGCCATTAATGGTACTGGTTTTTCTCTTGAACATAGTTTAAGGAGAATAGATGGATAGACAAAGCGAGGTGATCTCACATGATGGACCAGGTGTGCAACAGAAGGTTGCACGCAAACCCTATACCAGGAACGTCGTTCCACTGATGACAGGAGTCTATCCAATTTAATTGATCTGTCTGGTATTCCCTCCCAACGGTTTTCCACCTCATCGTGGCTGGGTGGTGTTCCTGGGTGTCGAACTGCGTTGTACAGCGGGGAAATTCGTCCCTCCGGCAGGGTCTCCCAAGTTGAGAAGGAGTCCGGTGTTTCCATCAGGAAGCCTAGCTAAGAGTAAACCAATACCAGGATCCGCCACCGTTCTGGTATCAAAGTTTCATTGTAGCAAATCTCTCTCTGATCCACGAAGGCTGTGACTGCCTGTCGTGGTGACGACCTAGGGCAGACTCTGGCCAGACTGACCTCGGGATTCCAGGAAGGCACAATGGCTTAACCAGCAAATCTCCGACAAACGGTGACTATCCTAAATCAAGTAAAATGACATAGGACAACCGTATGTAGGATTTTTCTACATGTCGTCAGATGCACATCACTTATTCAGGTGTTGTCTGCGCAGTTAAACCAGAGAAAGCTTCGCAGATTTAAGACTATGTCCTTGAGATGGCTTAGATTGAGAGCACTTGATCGTTGTTAGGGAGACTTTCAAAAAATATATATATATAACAACACTTTCCCAGCAACGCTGGTCTTGTTAACAATACAAAGCTTTATAGCCACGGTGAGCTCGCAAGTCAGTAAGGGAAGAAGTGAACCAGAATACTTTCCACTTATTTGAACACAGGTGACGACTCCTTGCATTTGTTTACTCTCGTACTGAGTTCTGGATTAAAATATCGAAGTCGATCCTAACTTAGAAATGCTGTCTAAAAATCGGCAAAATATTTAGACAAAAAATTAATAAGCGGAAAATGAGATTATGAAAAAAATATTGCATCTCAGTTTACATCCTGACATAGTAATTGTAACCCTAAACTCTCGTAGTAAAGAACTTGGATACTAGAACAGCTGAATGGTCTGTCTTCACGAGTAGCAGGATTGGTGTGGGGAGCCCGAGTCGGCCGCGAACAGGCTCTAGTTATACGGGTGACTGCTGATGGCAGAGATCGATAGAACTAGCTGAGAGACAGGCGAAACGAAGGACCCGCATGGTGTAGTGATGGACACGTTACTCCCCGGAGAGGACAATAGCGCGTTCGTTTTCCACCGCGGACATCTGCAGTGCGAAGTTTTGCAAATATCTCAGCATTATTGAAGTTATATTTCGCAATATACCCTGCAATTAAAAGGAGTAGGCAGTAAATAATAGGTTAAAATTGTTTTAGCATACTTTTTAATAGCGTATCTCGGCTCAGAATAAACGTCATTAACAGAGAAAAATATCAAAGCCATTGAATGCAGTTTTGGACTTGGCATGGTTTCTTAAGTACTTCTCATACTACAGTTTGTCGAGATACTTGAAAAAGTAGTTTCTGATACACGAGAGCTTTGGAGAATTAGTTAATAGGACAGAGTTTCGTACTCCAGCTCCCTCAGCATTTCTCTGATATATGTTTTCTAACATTATTAAACTAAGACAAAGTTGTTATAAAGTTGCAGCATTCGGATAGCACTCGGATGTCATCGTCTTCTTCAGACCAGGCTGATTCAATCTAATTTTCCACAGTCGCTCAGCCTCTCGACGTGGGTCTTCGTTGTCGCAATGACTAGAATACGACGGAGGGACGGAGATGAGCACAGCTCAGGTGAAGGAAACCCCATTCAGTGGTGTCCTTCTACGAAGGACAGTTGTTGGTCTGCTTCCATTCACTATGATTTGGTGATCTGCTTCTTTTGGTGGCAATGCATCTTGTAGAACTCGGTATTATACACTAGCGGGTATATAACACAGCACTACTTTTAAACACCGACTTCCATTTAACCTCATCATAGGTTATCAATATTTTCTTGGACTAATAAGCTGACACGGATTTGGGTTTTTAATCGTATCACAGCCGCTGGAATTGTCACGGGTTACGCCATCGGATCCCGTGTTATTGGAGCGATCACGTATTTTGTCGGCTTTTGGAGAAATCGGCGTGACCCAAAGAACGCAGTATTCATGAAATCAAGTTCTCTTGTAATACTACTTGATGTTCAGGCGGCACCCGCTTTTCCAAATAATCCATTTACATATATCTGGGTCATGATGTAGAAACGAACGAGTTGGCTTGATAGCAAAGCAGAAGGGGCGAGTACCATTGAAAGCTTGCAAATATGTCGAAAAAGTAATGAAAAAAACAAAAAATATAAATAGCTACGTTCTTTAACTATACAGGTTTTTTCTAAGATAAAACACGCCTTGAGACCTTGAAATCTGCATTATTCATGTGGTTCTACCTCACATATGGCGCGAATCCCAGAACTTCGCCCACATGACCCGTTCTGTTGTTAGCTATAATGCTTTTCTTAATTCCATCCAGTTTTTGGCTCCACTTAAGACCACACCTTTTAATGGCACTGTAGGAATGCTGTTTAAGTTGACGGTGCATGGAATCCCTAGAGTAACTCTAGTAGAAGCTTCCCAATTTTCTCACCGCAAACGTAATCCCCGGCTTTTGTGAGTCGGTGCGACTTTTCTTTGCTAAAGCTGGCACTCATCTGCATAACGCAGAAAAACGTTCGACTCGAAAGGACCAACGGAATATAGGTTCTATTGCAAGATATCTATAACTACTGCGCTTCCACGTTAGCGGTTCGAAAGTGTGGACAGCGTTCTTCGAAAGCACTATCAAATCAGCGATGCTACAAGCAGAACGTTATACATCAATAAAACAGAGGATTTAGGAACTCTACTCAATATCGATGGACAACGGTGATTTTGTTTTTGCACACTGACCTGGCATTACTGTGTACAACCACTAGGCCATGGAATGTCGGGCATTCATTGGAAAAATCAAGCTTATCCCTAAAACTAAATAAGTAAGAAGAAACGTTAAGTATGTTCACCATAACCATAATTTTCCGGAGCCTTTTGAATAAATGCGGTACACGACGATAAGAATGGAAACATTCATGGTGCTGCCTCGAATCATTTATGACGAAGAAGAGGTCACAGGATGCGCAGAGACTGTTCCACCACTCATAAGCTAACCTAACTTTAAAAAAAATTAAATTGTCTGGTGTTATCGCTAGATTTGTAATGGTCTGATGGCCCACTCATTTCGTCAGGTCGACTGAGACTTTCTCACTTAGTACATTTGATATATTGACGGGTAATGGGCAGTGTGAATCGTCGGACACCACAGAGGATGAAATGAAGAGTAGAACAGCATGGAAATGGAAGAGAAAACCATACTTCTGCAAAGCAAAACAGCGCAGTGTTCCTCAAAATCCATGTCAGTGCACCATGGCATTAATAATGCTTCAGGTTGAAGCTGAAATAGGATTACGTGTAATTAATTATTCCAGTTAATTGTTATGGATCACTGGATGAGCTTGACTATTTCTCTATTATTGTATTCTCAATGAATACACCTTTGTCTTTGTCCATTTTGTCACGTCGTCGGGAAACTGACAGTCCAGTGTGGTTATTTTCTCCTAACACTGAAAACGAAATAACGTTAGAAACGAAACCAACACTTAGAGTTGCTGAACGCGTGTCGACAGGTTGTGATGGGGATGCACAAGACCGTCGTGTCATGACGAGTCAGAATCGAGCTGATGGCGTCACGCGACTGGAGGGGTCACGATGGGCTGAGATCGATCGATTCATTCTGCTCGGATTACAACTCAGCATCGGCCGGAAACTTCCACTACTGTCATGGTCAGTTCAGATCTTCTACAGTTCCTCACAATTTTCAGTTCAATGTTCATTACTTTCTATTGGTAAAATCTCTTCACACATATCTAACAAACACGTTTTGGTGTAGAAGAAATTCGAAAGACGGGAAATCTAAACAAATAGAGCGAAACTGTCAACCATTAGTGTTGTACGACCTCAGCCAATAAGACCGTTAAATTCCAATTATTTGCAGCAAATCAATACAACCAACGCAATGTACACTACTTGCTTAAAATGGGAAATTCTTATCCCACTATGCCATAGAGATTTAAACAAATTGGAAGTATTTGATATTAAATAACCTTATAGTTCCTTTAAACACGGGCACAAATTCTTGATAGCTTTTCAGGATCGCGAATTCACTGTTTTGTTCAACCAGATTAAGCGAAAGCACGCTGACGCATTTCTAAGATACGCGGTACGAAAGATTGCCTGCCGTTTCTTCAACAGTGACTTATATTTTTAAATACTACGCTGAATACCGTACAGGTTTCTATTGCCATTACCGTATCTGTATTCAGATCGATCATGGCTTGAACTTCGACGTCCGAAACTCCCCATTGCCGGTGCGCAGCGCTTATGTGAGTTTGTGGAAATTATTGCTGTTTATAGCGACTACCACATGAGCTCGAGTAAAGTATCTTAAAAACGCAACGCATCACTAGAAAAAATAAGAGGAAAGTGAGATATTGTATGCAGAGACGTAGCCAACGATAGATGTTCAGCCAATCGTAGACGTCACTCAGGCGTCCACGTGCCTTGATTACTGTAACCAAGCGGATTCACAGCGTCGTGGGTATCCATTAATATGCAGGGGGCTCGTCCTTGTAGAAGTCAAACCCTTGAAACAAAAGATTTTGAGTATTTAAAACAATGCCAAACGTGAAAAGCTCTAATTTCGGTAACACCTGATTCATGATCCACAAATATGACGTAAAATCTGCAGTTTCTTCCCGGTAGACCACATGAACAAAATACGAATCTAGTTTACCTCGATGCCACTCTCATTCTTCGATCACGTTAATGCGTAATTTTCCGTTCACTTCTATCAGTGGTGTACCACCCAAGTAAATAAAAAATTAGATTCAAATTGTTTGTTGTTAATTAAGATAAAGGATTAAGGATAAAGCTCTCGGCGTCGATCATTCCCTGAGTGATGCACCAAGGTAAACAACACAATGTAGACTACTTGGTTGTTAGAAAAGTTTTAATTCACTTTAGAATTTAACATTTGAACAGATAAGAAGTTAGGACTGCCAAAGAGACTTATTGCTTTCTTTAAACAAGAACACAAATCCGCGATAGTTTTTCAGGATCGAGAGTTTAGCGTTCTATTCACCAATCTGAAGAGAGAGCATATTGAAAAACTAGTAACATACGCGGTACGAAAGATTATTTGCCGTTCCTTTAATAGTAGTGTTTATTTTTAAAAACTACACTGAAAACTTTGCAACTTACTACCGTCACTCTCAAATCTGTTTCCAGGTCAACAATAATATAAATTTCGGATTCCGAAAGCTCTTTTTGCCGGCAGGCAGCGACCATGTGAGTTTCGGGAAATTATTTCAGTTTATAATATCTGCCATAATAGGTGAACTGAGGCATCGTAACAAGTCTACTTATCATTAGAGCAATCAGGAAGGTTGTTAAGTACTGTGTGGAGAGACGTAGCCAACGAAAAACGTTCAGCCATTCGTAGACGTTAATCACATATGAAAGGGCGTTAACTTACTTTCATTACTAGAACCATTGGAATTCATATCGGCCTCGGTGTCGGTAGATATGCAAGAGCATTTTCTCAAAAATGTCGAACACGTGAAATAAAGTTTTTCGACCTTTATAACTAATTTCAAGGCTGGAATGCTTTATAATTCGGTGTCGCCGATCCTCCGTGACCACAAACGTGGCGTAGAAATTCGTCGTTTCTTCACTGTAAATTAAATAAGCGAAGTGCGAATTTAGTATTTTATCCCTACCTCACTCTCAGTTTTATAAGTAAGTAATGCATAGTTTTTCATTGACTTCTTTAAAAATGCTTCAACAGTAAATTAGTTTTTGCTGGTATCAAGAACCAACTTTCAGTAAACTGTGAAGAACATCTGTGCAAATGGATTTCTCTGTTCTATTCTTCGCCGGTGGATTTCGGCTCCTTAGAAGATATAGTCGTTCGCAAATTTATCTCCCGGATTGTTGAGTGAACATCATGAACATCGTATTTGCTTCACTGCTGCACTTCGAAAAGATGAGAGTTTCGTCAGAAGGCGCTTTCATAGATTCTTCCGTTACACGTACATGTATTTTCATTCAAATTGGGGAACATCGTAATTCACTTTATGGCCACTATGAGCACTATGAACAGAGTTTGCAAAGCCGAAAAAAAGTTGATCGAACCAGATTCCCGATGGAGATGGGAAAGGGTCGATGAAAAAGCTGTATGTTTATAGTGCAGTTGAGGTCGCAATCAGCAATAGTTCATATATAAGATTGGTCCTTGCCTTGATCAACGAGCTCTAAAAGGATTACATTTGCTTCGACACAGTCAAATGTTTTTTCCTAGGCGGCAAAGGTGGCGACAAGGGGATTGTGACACTCCGGACATACTTCTAGCCCACATGGTCTGGATATGGTACATGGAGCGATATCACTGTTGGAATCCTGTTTGAGTAAATAGTTTTACCTCATACACATGGCCTCGGATATACACTGTCGGGCAGTCTTCGGAGGATCTCAAAATGAGCTCGTAATAGCTGAATTGAACAGCAAATGTGAAAAACCTTTCGCTTACCGTTTGTGGGAAAGATGATAATGGTCAAGGTTCTCCACTTATAAAGAAACCATTCCTTCGGACCTAAGCTATAATAATGATTATGACAAGCACGTGTGCGTGGTTTACGGTTTTCATTCTTAATGAAATCAGTTATGATATTATCTTAGCTGGGACTGTTACTGTATTTGCGCTCTTAGTTGCGTTCAGACTAAAAAGTGAGGAATATCTGGCATGAACACTGCAATGACGTTCTGAAACAGCAAAGACAGATGAAAAATTTGAAAAGTCAAGCGGGCGTAGGTACCGAAGCAACTTTTCACACTACTTCTTATTTAGACTAACACAGGCGCGAAAAACTCTCGAGGCACTCTGGATTAATTCCAGAAATCCGAAAATGAACCGCAGGGAAGAATGCCTCATTATCACGCGTGATATAGGGCAATATATACAACTGCTTTTCTGATGTGAGAGCACAATATACTTCCACGTGATTTCTGTGCGGTTGGTCTCTACGTGACATACTTAGTGGAAACCTCATAGAAAGCGGTGAGTGTGCAAAGCTGTGTTCAAAGTGATTGAAATCTTGGTTTGGAGTTTCTTTGTTTGGTTATGGAGGCGTCTGGCCGAGTGGGTTGCTATCAACTTGACCTTTCCAGGCTCTGAAGAAGGCGAAATTCGCCGAAACGTCAGCTTAATCGTGAACAAAGAATAGTAACACCTCGCGTTTGCTCAACAAAAATACGAAGAAAATAACACGAATAGTTTTTTTAGCTTGTATCAAAGTTTTCTGAAATAAGCACCTATTGTCGGCCATGCTGGATGTGTTGCAGTATGATCGCCCCAGTTTTATTTTCTTGTTATTGAATTCCTTAGTGGTGGTGAATGTACGGCAATAATCGAATAATTGAAGAACCGAAGCGTATTCGGCACAATTTCTTAGTCTGTTGATAAGCAAGCTATAGTTTTCGGAAGGCTCTTCCTCAATTTCCCAGTCATTTGAAGAACAGAGTTCGCTCAGAAGGTTTTGGTCATAAACGATTTGCCTTCTTGTTTTCGAGTCATCACGAAAGTTCTTCTCCAAAAGGTGGCCTATAGTGACTAATTTTCTGACTACCGAGAATGCTTTGCAGTTGATCGAGTGACCGGTTTTCGCTGGTGTTCCGTTTGTGGTTTTGCAAGCTGGTTATCAGGTCTTAAGCACAGGTACTCACTAGTCCTTGTGGATGAGCAAGGGGAATGGGCGAGAGTATGGAAGGGGACAAAGAGGAAGGTGGTCTTGCTGCCGTAGGAACTCCTAATTTTAGTCGGCCTACTAAATTGTATTAGTTTGATGTTTCCGGTCTACAAAATTTGTTATGAAATAGAGCGAAAAACAGGTCTGCAACACCAACACTTTATGCGTTTTCGTGGAGGCGATGATCACTTGCTACAAAATTACTTCAGCACATAGAATATCGTCAAGCGACGCTTAAAATCTAAAAATTCTGAAAAAAATTCGGGCAAAATTCCGCACCAGACAAACGACATTGCTGGAAACAAATTTTTCCAGTGCAAAGATATTCCTAGATTATCTTATTGTACAGGTTTAGTGAATTAAAGAATGAACATAACTGCTTTAGCTGAAATGTATTAGCGTGTATATTTGTTTGAAAAAATGTCCTAGAGGTGCTGTCCAGCAGTTCTCTTTTTCGCGGAAGCTTTGCAGCAAGATGATCCAATCTCATAAGCGACGGTAGCAGGTGGTAGATTACTTCAGCACAACGCTGAATTTGAGTCGAATATCAAACTAGAACCCGAAATAAGTAATCCAATGCTTGCCGTCTTAGCAGAGGCTGCTGAGATTTTCTAATGTTTTGCATTCTAAACGTGTTTTTCAACGACACTCGCTCCCATACGACCGTTCAAAATGGGGTGCATAATAGAGCAAAACTTCAATACCGTACGATAAGTACAGCTGTGTCAACATAACTGTTGTGGCTCCTCAAATCTTTCGTCCTGAAAATACGCCGCTTCGGCATTTCCTATGCCATCGTCTTGACAAATATTTTGAAATATTTCTCTCATGTTTATCATGCTATAGGAAACTAGTTTTCCGTACAAATCCCCAATCCCCACTAAAATAACGTACTCTCAATGATAATTGAATATCAGCTCAGTTATAATAGAAGGCTTCATAAATCGGAATTAGTTTCGACCTATAATTCTCTTCGTTCTGATATGATCATCACAACAAATGATCATTGTGTAAGTTAAACAAAGTAAATTTGTTAAGCCTGATTGTCGGTTACATTGAAGTCAACGTAGAGTGACTATGATGTTAATCGGAAGAGCAAGGAATCGCTTGGCATTAAATCGGGGTTTCAAGCCTAGAAGTTAAAAATCTAGGTTTGAACGGGTAGTACATTACAACAATTTCATAGACAACCAAAATTCGCTAAAATAGTATTTTTCAGCGAAATTTTCTCAGTTATGAAGTGATTGTTCCATTTTTCAGGCTGACAAGGCTCAACATTAGTACGGCAGCTGAAAGAATGAATATAGGTTCCCCGGCTTTATCATATATAAAAACTTAGCACTTTAGCATAGCTTAATGACCATTATTTTTATTATTTTCTGTGTTTTTAGCTACTTACTTTACATAATCAAGGCGTTTGACTATTTTACTGAATTTTTCTGCTTTCTTTTATCGTTTATTTAATAGTGTGGCAGGGCATCGTTGTTCAGGCAATTGTGTTTTGCTTTCGGAATGACATAACTTTTGTTACCATCCTCACCGAAGACTTCAGTCTATTGAGCTTTTTTAGTAAATCTAAATAAGTAGATAAAAACACTGCTCCTGTTAAGCGATCGTCCACGAAACGAAGTAAGGAACTGTAAACATTTGTTGGTATGTAGAAAACCCTTGCTCTATCGTTCTATGGGTATGAGTATTGGTTATATTGCCATTTACTACATGCTATGGTCCATCGATAAACATTACTATCAGAATGTTTAACGTTTTGTTTTCTGCCTTCTATAATTTTCATGGCAGGTTACTAAGCGAAATACAACCACAACGTTGCTGAGATTGCGCTCCCCAGATCAACCCCGCTGACGGGTGATTGCTGTGGCAAAAAGATCGATAGAAATAGCTGAGAGACGTGCGAAACAAAGGACCCGCATGGTGTGGTGGTGAACGCGTTACTCCCCGGAAAGGATAATAGCGCGTTCGTTCCCCACCATAGACACCTGCGGTCCAGAGTTTTGCAAATATCTCAGCAACGTTGTGGTTGTATTACTATCAGAATTTGCAGGTGTTTTGTAGCCTATGAGCTCTTAAGTATTTTTTTATACCGGCAGACACTATACGGTAACTATCCTTAACTACAGCAATTACTGAAATACTTACGTATATGTATGGTGCAAACATACGTGTAATATTGAAATGCATAAATTCTTATATTTCGAAGTGCAGAAAAGAGCACCTCCAGACCAACGCTGAACACACCACCTGTTTTCCAAGCTATCAACTGTTATCAAAATATGCAGGAAAGTAATTCTATGTGTTGAAGTAAGACACCCCACAGAAAAGGAGACCTATAAGTGTGTAGATAAGATATAAGATGAGTCCTACCGGTTAATTGCATAAAACCATTATGACAACTAGAGGTCTTACTCGTCTCGCGAGCTAACAAAGACACCGTAAGCAGCACCCCGATCGATCACTCTGAACCACCAATGCCTATATGCTATCCAAGTTCTTGTATTTATAATAGAATATCAACACAGAACTTAGTGCGAAACCTTAAAATGACATGTGATAAGAAGTATCAAGAAAAAGTAGAGCACCGTCAGCATCAAAAATGAAAATTATTGAAAATAGACCAAAAAACCATAAAATAGTAACGGAGAATTAGTAATAATAATGGTAACAAAAGCAATAGTAATGTGGTAACAATAACGCCACTCATAGTCGGCCCTCTCTCCAATTAAACAACGACAAATTGTGGGGTGGAGGTGGCGGAGCGATTGAATTTTCCCAGTAAGACCAGCCAAGCCATAGAATGAGACATTGTCATTTCTAAACAATTTACGAAACGGAAGAGCCACTCAGCATGCGGAACGTTCGCCTACTCAATAAGCACGATAAAAATAAGAGGTCTGACAAAAAATTTACGCCCTTTGTCACTTTAGCAAAAGTAGACTACCCCAGCGGTGTACCGACCTAAAATATGATGTACTTTTGCCCAGCTTCCCAATGACTGACGACACTTCAAATTAATAGTTACAACACAATAATATTTTGAAAATTTGCAGAAGAACCTTGAAGTGAAAAAAAACCGATGTGCTCATTTACAGAGAAAGAGGCATCGGTGTTACAACTTTATGTCCTCTAATGATCAATTTCATTAACAGAGGCTCTGAATTAGATGGTGTTGTCAATATAATTAATATACAAAACACAAGATAAACGAAGGACGAGCCACCATACCAACAGTACTATTGTAGGCTTTTGTCAAAAGAAGGAAAGAACAACCTTCAAAAGGCCTACATTATTCGGATACTTGGACGGCTGCCCTCACTGGTTATGCCCGACCCATGATATTCACCATTTTTCGGAGTTTTTCTGGTTTAGCCGTTGTGTTTTCCTAGACTGCCGTGCTCAGCTTGGCCAAAGTCTGCTCCAGGTCGTCACCACCACAAGATGTTCCCGCACTTGTGAATCAGAGAGAGATTTGCCACCATGCGATTAGTCTGATATCAGGGCGGTGGTGGATCCTGGTATTGGTTTACCCTTAGATAGGCTTCCTGTTGAAAACGCCGGACTCCCTCTCAGCTTGGGAGACCCTAATGTGGGGATGAATCCCACGCTGTGAAACGCAGTCCAACATCCAGGAACACCTCGCAGCCACGATGAGGCGGTAAACCGTTGGGAGCGAAAGCCTATATTACGTGCCAGAAGTATGTACGGTTATACTTATACAGAAAAACTAACAAAACAAAAAAATTCTCGGTAAAGTGCGAATGATCCTCTGTTATGTCACATGGGCATTATATCTTCATTAGGCGGATTTTACAACAAAAACACGAATATAGGAACAAATAAGCTCTAGGCTATTTTCATCAAACTATTAACGAAATACTGCAACCCAAATAATCACAGAGAAATCAGCTGAAAAAAATGAGAGTCGCTGGAAAGTTATCGAAATATAGGACAAAGTCTGTACAACAACAAAGAGCCTTTTCGACATCTCGTGAGATAAGATTGACAATCACATCGCATCCATGAGGAAATGCACACAACCAGCGAATTTGTTTTTTTTGTCCATGCGTAACCAGCTACACATAAACTAATTTAAGATGAAAATTTTTATAAAATACCATTTGTGTAGTACTGAAAATTGTCATAGAGGCGAGTTGTTAATGAATCAAGGCTCTGTTCCACCAGATTTTCGACCTGAAGCATAGACGGGTAAATGGATACTAACAAAACCAAAGAGTTCCAATAGCATATAACGCTTTAGGACTAGGCTGCCTGAATTAAAGCCTCCAGCATCCAAATTCACACGTACTCGCTACACGCACTCATACACACATGTATACGCAGATGTACAAATACACCACTTTGCCATTGAATGTTAATAAAACAACAAATACTTTAACCAAAAAAGTCGACTGTCAAAGAAAAACTAGCTATTTTTTTTTAGGAATTTACCCAGTGAACAATAGCGATGACTCATCATTGTTGGTTGAGCATAAGGCGCATCGAAATCAACGCGTACCGTGTATGCCTCTCAGTTTTATACGATATGCATGATTCATCATGGTGTTCGAAAGAAAAAAAACAAACAGTTTTAAAAGAACAGTTGAATCACATTTGCTTGAAACATGAAGGTGGAAGACAAACTGAGCTTCATTTTGGATCGACTATTCACCGAGAGCTAAAACACTGATGACAATGAAAAATCTCGTTCTTATTGCAAAGTCCGAAAAGACAAAGATTCAAAAAAGAAGAAGGGAGGCTATAACAATGATTATGACGACAATTACGATGACAATCACTGGTGAGTAAATGGACAATATGTTGGTTCATAATCAAAAAACGACAGCTTTTTGGAATGGATCAAGAACTCCTGGTTGAATGCGCCGAAGCAGGACATTTTTAAAAATATTTGTGATCAACAAATATAGACAACGGAAGAACCAATTGTATGGATTGAAACTGGATTAGACGAAAATGTTAACTAGCCCGTGCTTTTATACAAGTAAACTGGGACATGGCTTCATATAAAAGCTAAAATGCTTGGGTTAATTTGTCGACAATGCGACATACGATGGACAAGACAAGACAGACTGTATGGGACTAGTCCAGTTCTCGAATTTTTCAGTAGAAATTGCAACATAATAGATAGGCCTGGTAAATACTAGTGTATACAAAGAGGTGAGTACTGACAAGTCCCTTGTGCCATTCAGAGGTAAAGTTCCACTTCTTTAGTATGTCCAACATGAAAGGTACAAATATTGGATAAAAGTTATTTGAATTTTGAGCAAAAGCAGGTATATATGCAGGATTATAATGCCTGCCCACTTTGGTCTGGATCCCTCCAGAACATAGATACACGAAACTCGATAACTAGAATGGGAGTGTTTCTTTAACTGAAAACTTGCTTCGAAGAAGAATCCGTCTAACTGACATGTGCAAAAAGGGTTCAGGAAACTCTTTAAGCAATTCCTCGTTTAAAAGCTGCACAGCGGACAACATCTCAAGAGAACAAGACCGGTATGATGTTTATAAGCTGAAGACTAATCATTTCTTGAAAGAAAGGTGGAGTGGCAAAAGAAAACGTAGAAACGCTGTACTGCTCGTTATGAAGAATTAACAATGTATCACTACTCCAGGTATACCAAGCAAATTACTCCTACATGCAGGAAACCAATGTAGAGAATATCCTTACTTAAAATGTTTCAGTAGTAACGAACAAATGCAACTTGTATGTTAGAAATGTAGACGATAAAGACGATGACGAAAGCAAGTCGACAATTTCCTATGAAACGAAAAGCAACTCACAGCATCAGCTTTTCCATATACCCAACCACATATGGGAAAGACTTCATGCAATATGCCTTGGTCATGCAACACTTGTTTCTCGTCGATTGATGAAAACAGTTGTTAACAGGCATGTGGCCGAATTCTTATCGCTGTGTGCAAACTGCACGAAAGAAGTGCAGATTGTGAAAACGCTAAATCGAGAATTTTTCCTTCTTTCGACAAGTGGCTCTAAGCATCAGGCCTTCTAGATTCTCAATCAGGAAATGCGAAGACTTCGTAAAAGATATCTCTAAGCGATTCCCATGTCCAGTGGTGAACTCCTCTCTTCAAGAGTACAAAGTCCTACGGAATAAACGCACGGTGGGTAGTATTCCACCAAAACGATTCTCTTCCTTATTATTTCCTATTTTAACGATGGAGAAAAAACAACAGCAGAGTCTTCTACGTGTGAAGATCATTTAGTTTCCTCTGAAGAAACCTTCTGAAAATTTAGCAAGAACGTGAACAAAAAATCCTTAAAACTTAACCCACAGGTGCATTCTCTACTGAAAACAAATGAGTGATTAAAACCGCTGAAGAATAAATGGGACGTCCTGGATTTCATTGCAACTATTAAAACAAATTTTCAAAAAAAAAACCTGCTTAGCAAGCCACCTATATGGATCATATGATCTGAAACTAAGAAATTTTTCGTCAGATACCATTGTAAATAACCGACTTATAGAACCACAATCCCATTCACATCTTAAAAAAATTGCGATAAACCTATCAAGATAAGCTTATGCCACGAACCAATCGTTGTAGCTCAATATCAGTACAGGTCATGTGAAATCGATCCCTAAGAGCACGCAACATAGCCGTACCACCTCGAAAACAAGGAAGGTAAGAACCTGAAAATCAAATAATAAAAGGATAAACGGCAACGCGTTCGACAATGATCAATCCCTTGGGAAAGCGCCATGCAGTCGATCTCATATTTGAGTTATACACATTAACAAGCGCTAGGCTACCAACGTAACAAGTTATTGTTTTTATTCTCTGAGACAAATGTTATGCAAATTTTCTTCAACCCCAAACGGATGGGAATCTTGGGAGCCATATGGGGTCAAACCAGTGTTTATTGCAAGGCACCTCTAACTATTGTGCTACATCTGTGGAAAAACCGACATGGAATAAATGTCATGGATGAAAACACCTAAAGTACTTACCTTTAGACATGATCTGCACTATTGTCATCACTCTCTCATGATGCTTTCTAGCTGCGATGATACCTCTCAGTAAAAGCGTTTTGAAGTAAATGTATAGGTCAGAATCAATGCCACCCATAACATCAACTAAACGACAGATCCTCATTTTTTTAAACTGAATCTTCCAGTTAAACTACACGTTGTAAAACACACTTAATTCCGAAGTGAGTTTAAACGGTGATGTCTCAAATCCAAGGTTGCGAGGGGAAATGGAGAGAATAAAACCGAAATCAATGTGGATCAAATGACCTTCTGCGTCAATTAGGATGTTTCCATTGTGCCTGCAAAAATTGGAATAGATCGATGCGGAATCAGAACTATGTTCAGCAAAGTTGTTACACAATAACAAAAGCAAACAGACAACAAAACCAGGCGGAGCAATTATATCAATCTGATAGAAATCTGTTATATTAAGAGTCTGTTTACTACCGTTCGTTTCCCCACTTTTCTCGAATCACTAAAAAAATTTACTAAACTCAATTAGTGAATACCTTCTTGGGATATTAAATAACACGAGGGTTCATAAAAAGATTTCTCCGGCTAAAGTTTCGACAGCTTCGTCTTCTCCAGAGAAATTCAGTAAAATGAAGTAGAACAAAATAAAAATTTTCAGAAAAATATCAGTTGGATAAGTTTCAACATGATTAATTAAAAATTTTCCCCACGCAGAGACTTTTGCATACCTTCTTAAAGATAAAAGGATAAAGGATAAAGCACTCGGCGTTGATCAATCCTTGAGGGATGCTCCATGCATTCGTCTTCATCAAACATCGTTTGCAGGTGAATGAATGCATATCTGGCCTTTACAGTGACTCGCGATGGTCTACCGATGTCTCGAGCCAGTACTTCTATCCTTCCAGACAAGTCTGGTACCTATTTGCCAACAGCGGAGGAGGGCTTGGTGGGCCATGGGCGCGAGGATCCATTTCACGTGTCTTGCACGGCGCCTCCGACCACTGCGCCACACGCGCCCTTCTTAAAGGTAAAGACTTATAAATTCGAAAATAGTATCCTATCTTAGACCAACTATGAATAGTCAACAGTCGACATAAGAAATAAAAAAACAAAAACAACCATTAACAAATATCTGGTAAGTGGTTATTTTCTCTTAGTACAAAATGTCTCATCTTTAGCACAAAGAAGGCTGGTTACAGGCTAATTTACGAGTGCCAGCACCCAAGATTCTGAAGATCTCAGAATAAATTCCATGGCTTCCATCATCGACATTCATAAATGTTTTGTACTACGCAAAGCAAATTTTGCGAGGCTTTAGCATGAAGTCTAACTAAATAAGTACAGATCGTATGATCGTACAATTAAGCTAAAAGCACACCGGACCATACCCTGTGCCCTATTCAACGCTCTGTTGAAACCTAACATACTGCTACCTCGTGACAGCTTGCCTGTTTCTATATCTACCCATATAAGAACAAGGTCCATTAGTACTTTCACTTGAATATGGGTCCATTGCTTTGCAATGATCGGCGTCTTCCCAGTTAATAGCTATAAATTCCTTATGTTTCAGCGTTGTAGGGATAATGCGCAAGTATGTCTAGATGAAGCGCTAGCCAACACGTCGACAGTGCGTACCCGGTGTTCTTCGAATGTCAGCGCTTAAGTCCTCAATAACGAATTTCTAGAAGCCTTCTACAATTACATCCTATAACTCTAGGAAGAATGCATCACACTAAATCATCAACTGTAGTTATTGTGAAATAGTAATTGATGATGTTTATGAGTTTGTGATAGGTGATCTAGAAGCATAGTTCCCAGAAAAGGACGTAGAATTCCATATAATCTGATGTACCAGACGAACGATTAAGTAGTGACAGGGTAAGCACCACTAAAAAATTCTGCTAATACTGATACATGCACTCTACCAATGAGGAAAGTTTTGTCATTTACGTGTAACTACTCGCTTTTGAACATCTCTTAATAACTCGAAAGACCGACTTGCTATAAACCTCGGCATAGAAAGTTGATATATTTATTTATGTGATCTTATAAACTGATCTTCTTAAGCTGACGCGAGGTTGGTACAAATCTTCGTTGTCGTTGTCGCTGTTTTTGATGTTATTGATCGATGGCTGACGTTTCGGCGACTTCGTCTACCTCAGAGCCTGGACGTATTTTATTTTAGAATATTTTTATTATTCGGTGGAAAAAGTTAAAGTATTAATGAAGATCAAACTTTCAAATAGACGCCATATTGAAAAGAAAGGCCACTCACCGTGATGTTATGTGTGGAACTGGCCTACACGTAGTTCACGTGGAGTCACGACCAAGACAAACCCCGGGGTCAAAATATCATTTTGAAATAGGGCACCAGGTCACGCGTGATAGTGAGGCATTCGTCCTTCCGGTTCATCTTTGGATTTTTGAAATTTATCCAAAACGCCTCAAGATTTTTGCGCGTTGATGTTTTTGATTCCTGCGCTAGGATCCGCACATTCACTTCAAAATCATCGCCGTTGTGCTTTTGTGCCCTATGCGTACCTAGGGGGGTGTTTAAACGGATTTTAGCTTTTCCATATAGAAATTAAATCTGTTAGACTTTCTATTAGTGATAAAGGCGGAGAATTTGTAGTTATTCCTAGTCAGTTGGATATTAGGATAACAGAGACCTCAATGATATTTCTCTCTATCGTACATCCTCTGAAAAGGAATACAGAAATCAATACCGAAAATTGAATCAAGAATGGGTCAGCACGGCAAAGGCCGCGGGTTTAGAGCCTTCAGTTATTTCTCGACTTAAGAACGAACACTCGATTTGCCCTGTCCTTTACTTGCTTATTAAAATACATAAGCTTACATCAACTGATGATATTACGGCAACGAACCCATCATCATATAAAGTTAGACCTATCATCAGTTGTATAGGTGGACTAACGGATAGAATAAAGTGGTTCCTAAACCTTATCCTCACCCAGCTGCTAAAATTCATACCAACCCATCTACCTAACACCAAAATATTTCTAGATCACCTAAGGAGCGCGCAACCAAACAGCACGCATGTAATGGAGTCATTCGATGTTAAGCCACTTTATACCAACGTGTCCAATGACTCCGCAATACAAGCCATTCTCGAGTTGCTCGTAGAGCATAAAAAGAAAATAAAAATGCACTGCTTGTCGATTGCGCAACTAATGACCCTCTTAAAACAGTGTCTTAGTTATTCAATCTTTAGGTGGTCTGGAAAATATTTTGCACAAATTAGAGGGTTGGCGATGGGGCAGCGTTTAGCACCAAGCCTTGCCATCGCTTTCATGTCTAAGGTGGAAGCTCCAGTTCTCGATCACCGACCCTTACTCTACTGTCGATTCATAGACGACTGCTTCATCGTCTGATCCACATAAGAAAAGATGGATGAGTGCTTCGAATTATTAAACCGACAGTCAGAGTATATAAAATTTACTCGAGAAAAACCTACCGAGAACTGGCTTCCATTCTTAAACATCCAAATAAAGCTCTCAGTAAGTGGCTATTTAACAAAATGGTATCGCAAACCAAGTAGTAAAAATATTCTACTTCACTGCCTCTCCTCTCATCACTCACACGTGAAAAAGCACTTGTCAAAAATATGTACCGTACGGCTAAAAATGTGTGTACAGGAAAAGAGGAGAACAAGGAGTCGCAGAAACCTAGCACGAAAAATTGCCACTTCCAATGGCTATGAAGTAGAAGCCACTCGGGTTAGAGGAAAACGTTGGGTAGTTTGCCAAAATAATATTTCAGACGAAAGTAGGATCCCCTTTAAGCTGCCCTTCATATCAAATGAAGTAAGTCACGCCATTAAAAAGTGCTTAAGAAAAAGTGGTTTTGAAAATTATGTAACGATTGTTGACATCCCACCCAATACCCTACGCCGCCAGTTAGTTCGAAACCGTCTCTGTGATCGTTTGTGCAGCTCAGAAAACTGTATGATCTGTCCTAACGGGAGAGACGGAGATTGCGTGAGTTTAGGTATAATATACTTGAACTCATGTAATGCATGCGGCGAGGAATATATCGGGGAAACGGGTAGACCACTTTGTGTCCGCATAAAAGAACATCTAGATGGGAAAGCTAAAATCCGTTTAAACACCCCTCTAGGTACGCATAGGGCACAAAAGCACAACGGCGATGATTTTGAAGTGAATGTGCGGATCCTAGAGCAGGAATCAAAAACATCAACGCGCAAAACTCTTGAGGCGTTTTGGATAAATTTCAAAAAACCAAAGATGAACCGGAAAGACGAATGCCTCACTATCACGCGTGACCTGGCGCCCTATTTCAAAATGATATTTTGACCCCGGGGTGTGTCTTGGTGGCGACCCCACGTGAACTACGTGTAGGCCAGTCCCACACATAACATCGCGGTGAGTGGCCTTTCTTTTCAATATGGCGTCTATTTGAAAGTTCGATCTTCATTAACACTTTAAACTACTTTTCCACCGAATAATAAGTATTCTAACATAAAGTACATCCAGGCTCTGAGGAAGACGAAGTCGCTGAAACGTCAGCCATCGATCAATAACATCAAAAACAACGACAACGAAGATCTGTACCAACCTCGCGTCAGCTTAAGAAGATCAGTTTATAGGATCACATAAATAAATATTCGCTTTTGATTGCTGCACATAGGTAAATAATTATGTACAGTTTGATGTGTACCATAACATTGAGAACAGATTAACGGTTGCCGCTTGCGTCAACGATTCTTATGTTGTATTTACTAAACAAACAAATTCGCCATAAAAATCACTGGCGCGGCAATACTATAAGTAACCGTACCGACTACAAGAAGTTTTAAAAAACAAGCAAATGGAGAATGAATAACTAGGATAAAAGATTATATTGTGGTAAAAATAGAGCACCTCACCTGTCCTTTACCTGCAGAAAGTAACAAACAAGTGAATATGCGGCACAACTGTGGACAAAATTTTGTTGTGCTCTGAAAACAAAATTGTACCGAATAGGTTAAAACGTGGAAATTTGCGTCACTTACTTCAAATAAGTCGAGGAGCTCTTAGGACCAAATGATTCAATAAAGTGCATTTCTAGAGATGGTTCCATGGTTTTTCCTTCCGCTCGAAATACGGCACACTGATTACGTTTGATCTAAAAGAAGTAGCTTTTACTTATACTTACATACTTACTTTGTGTTCTCACAAAAATACACCTATGCGGAGAGCTTAAAAACTGATAAAGTACTCTTCTAGGCGCACACTGGACACAAAAGCACGACGGTGATGATTTTAAAGCCGAACTTCGTTTTCGCATTCCGAAGTTTTGGGCAAGCATGAGAAGTCTAAAAATCAAAAGAGTGCACATCTCTCTATCACACGTGACTTCGTCCGTGTTTTACGCCAATTTTCGGTCTGAGTGCATTTGTTTCATCACCCAATGTGAACAACGTACGGGTGACACCACTTAAAAAAAGGAAAAAAGGAGAAGCAAGAATGGTGGGCGCTTTTTAACACACTAGGGCTACGTTTATACATTCAGCTTTCATTCACACTGCAGATTTCAAGAAATTAGAGCAATTACATGGATCTCCCTCACACAGGCACCCAGATTAGGAAAAGAACGAGAAGAGTGGGGGGTCCACTGAGTTTATCACAACAATTGAGATCAGTCCTTGTAACCCATAACTCCAGAACTCTCGCAGCATACCATAGTAAACCAAAGGTTTTGCCTAGCCGATGTCGCTGCTGTTCCAAAACTCTGCATGGGACCAGACCATTGCCTCTTTGGTGCAAGATTTCATTTCCTACGGAAAGGGTAAAATGTGCTAGATTCAAAAACGAGGACCCAAAAGCAAAATAAACTACGATTTACTCTGTTCATTAGCTGGCTGATGGGAACCCAGCATCATCACGTTAGCGCTATGGAAGCTGACCGTTCGAAAGCCACCAAGAGACGTCTGTCTCCGATAACACTCCAGTTGATAGGACTGGGTGGAATCGCGCCAGCTGTAAGCGTCCGCTAACTCATGTCCGAACTTGCAAAACAATGCAGAAAAGCGATAAAAGATCTTAAAGAGAGAAGAGTAGCAGTTAGGGTCGAAGCTGCAGAGCGTGGGTAAACCATTTGAAAAGCCCATCGAAGCTTTGAAATTACAAAATAAAGATGACTGTATCCCAACACCTAGAAGGAACAGTTACAATTTCCAAAAAGATAATGGAGAGAATTATTCGCGAATACTATTCGGATCTTTTCAGTACGTACGCTCTCTTGCTCTCATTTGAAATAATGGATGATGGATATGTCACACCGGTTCTTTCATCCAAAATTCGACGTTCGATGTCATCGGTGAAGAAGTGAACACCTGGTACGGACAGGATAGGACCTGAACACTTGAAGGACGTTTCGCCACTCCTAATAAGTACAGTGGTTTGGTTCTTCACAGTTGCTCGTCAGAAGGCACTCAGTGAAAGGCGAGCAAGACTGTTTTTATTCAAGAAGGGTGACCTCCAAGATATCGGCAACTGCCGCTCGATCTAGTTACTGTCTGTTGTCTGAACTCTTCATTAGAATCATCCTAAAGAGGACTGGGAGAACACTGGACGAAGAAGAGCCATGTGAACAAGCAGAGTATCGAAAAGTATTCAGTACGATGGACCATAACCATATGATGTCAAGATTTAATGAAGTACCGCGAAATTACAAGAAACCGCTGTCTTACTTTCACCTGCTTAAAGAAAGTTTTCAACTCAACTGAGACAGAAGCAGTCATGGAAGCTCAATCACGTCGTCCCTGTTCAGTAAACATTTACATAAAAAGAGCTAAGCAAAGCGATACAATCTCGCCAAAATTACTTACTACCACCTTATAGAACGTCATGCGAACATTTGAATGGAATAACATCGGAGTGAAAATCGATGCTAGGCAATTACACCACCTTTGCTTTGCTGATGGCATCGTTCTTACAGCACTTATCATTAACTCCGCGGAACGAATGCTTACCGAGTTTCATAACGCAAGATTGATCTTCGATTAAATATCACAAAATATTTTAGTTAAAAACGGATTAGTTTCATATGCCCCACTCACCCATTGCTCTAGCTATGTCCACCTAGGTCGGGAAATCAATATCACGAACAACTTAGCTCCAGAGTTAAGCAGGAAGAAGAGAGCGGTTTTAAGATCTTTCAACAGCATCTAGGGATAGAGGTGAGGAAGAAGAACGCCGAACTCCGCGCCCACCTTTCCAATTCCACGATTCTTACTACCTCAGCGCAACGTATGTCTCAAAAACCTGGTCGCTGCATAACCAGGATGATAGATCACTCAGCGTTATAGAACATGCAGCTGAAAGGACGATGCTAGTATTATCCCGTGTTACGCAAGTGAGGAAAGGGATCCGAAGCTCTTACCTGTGTTAACGATGAACATAGTGTGGGTTGGACACGTAATGTGTATGAACTACAACCAATGGAGAAGAACCTTTACCCCTGGATTCCTCGGGATGTCAAACGCACAACAAGAAGACCACCGATTCGATAGTAAGAGTTCTTGATGAAAACCTTGGAAGAAAAGTACGATGCTTAACGAGTTCATAGAGCGAGTAGAACCCAATAGCTACTCATGCGCACGACAAGAAACGGAAGGTTTACTGCAACCCGCTCGAGTTATATGACGATAAATGGGACGACAGGTGAACAGGAGCAAGTCATAAATATAAGTAATAAGTAGAAATGATAAGGATAAACCTTTACAATAAATAAGTCTAAGCTTTAATAAAGGAGGAACCGCCCAAAACGTTAGTCATTGAACATCACAAAAGATGATGGCAACATCAAGTGGATTCGGCAAGGAAAGTTTAGGATGACGTAAGTTGAATACTATTAGTCTTCGAGTTAGCATCTTGACGGGTAACAAACTACGCCCCTGTATCAGGTCCGAGATAGCCTAAACATGGTCGGAAGCAGGATTCCAAAAATCATTAAAAAAGCTATATTGGCACCATAAAAGGGAAATGGATGACGTAAAATACGTATGATTATGGCGTGATTATGGTTATAATGTCAACTTCAAAAGAAACTAGCAATAAATGAAGTGTATTTAAAAAAACATAGTGAACATGCAGGTAACAACACAGATACCTGGTGTAAAGAGCATGCATCTACAATGGGTTCGATCATTCCTGAATTCGGAGAAGTAACGACAATTTTATAAGGCCGCAGGAATAATGGAACCTCTTCTTCCTCCCAGATTTCCTGGAAGAAACTTCTATGGTTCCAGCAAAATTTGAATGCGACAAAATGCTACCTTCAATGTCACTAATAATTGATAAGCGAGAAGCTCTTGCATAAGATCGTCACCGCTTTTTACGATTACAGGAAAAAGATCCCAACCACTTAATCCGCCATAAGGGCTCGCCTGCAAAATTCACCTGTCTTACATAAACAATCGAACAGAACACAAATTTAGTTCAAATATAAACTTGGCGAATGCGCTCCTTCTTCTCATCCCATGGTTCACTCATCGTTGACGCAGAGGGATCATCCGGATGATGAAGCATCTATGATAATAGCATATTACAACGAAAACGCTCTGGGCGCCTCTCTACTTTTTAAGACTTGGACACGTGTTTTCTTCCCAAAACAGCGTGATTAAGACTACATCTTAGTAATTTAAAACGGCGACTTTACAACGCAAACAGTAATTGAAGAAAACGAATGTACCACTAGATATCGAAGACGATTTAAAAAAATCAACTACGACAACTAAGAATATGCAAAGGAAAGTAAATAGATACCTGTCTTTTACGACCAGGTCTCTTCACCCATTTCTTAAGTCGATGACTAATCCCAGATGTCCCTCGGTAAACTGGGCATGATACACAACTGTCCAGGGACTTGGTATCCCAGAGAAACTTCGTATTATCAACTGACATATCAACGGTCTAGAGGAAGTAAAGAATGAAAGAAATACCAAGTAACATTAACTAAGACAAAAACCTGAGTTGGCAAATCCATGGTCGAAACACCAAAAGATGAAGTTTTTACATTGGTCATATCAGGATTCGTAAATGAACTCTCCACCGATGCAAAAGACGAACTCCTTAATATACAAGAGATAGATGAAAAATATGAAAAAAAGCAAAAACACGATGGTAATCTTAAATGGCAAACTGAGTATTGGAACAAGCAGAAGTAGCCACATTAGTGAGACTAAAACAGTTCTTCAACACCTAGAGTTCTACATGAGTTGATTTTCGCTCATACGTGGAGGTAGATCGATCGGCGTACATTGATTTCAATTTACAGTGCGCTTGGTAAAAACTAGGTGTCGATTAGATTCGGTGATCGTATAAAAATAAGCGTTAGACTCTAACTATTAGATAAAATTTCGCTACCAATGAATAAAAATGACGAGTGGTACCGTAGTCTCGTGTGAAGATTTCCTTCTCCAAATGTTGGACGTTTCGGTAAAGGAATCTTTCGTACGTCAACAGATTGCAAAACTTCGACAAAAATACAATATGGAGCCTGCAACAGTCACTCAAAAAGACCAAAACGACAAATAGTTCTTGAGTTCAGGAACTCACCTTATCTTTACTGTTCAATACACAACCATTTGTTGGAGGAATGTTGAGAACTATATGGTTTTCTGATAATGGAATCCAGACACGAGCTGGCAAGTGCATGTTCAGAACGAGGAGCTCACTTACGAGACGACGAGTCTAAACTGCCTCAAGATTGAAGTAAATGCCTCTGGCCAAATTTCAACTGTTATATGCTTAACATTGTTCGAACTTCGTCCTAATTATTAATGCGCAGTTCAGTTAATGAATGATAGCTTTAAAACCTCAAAACATCCTCTGATTGTGTCTTTTACGATGATGGACGAATGTTATAACAGATCGCAGTCGTTTGATCACGATCTTTGAGCCAGTGGCACCCAGTGGAATGCAAAACACAAAGTTCAAGACCAATGATGACCAGCAACCTGTTGAACTTACAAGAGGGATAGTGTAGAGTGCTGTCATGTTCTTTTGGACAGACATTAGTCGGGAAATTCCTTTCGCAAAATGTGAACCGCTGAATTGTGATAGAATAGGTAAGATATGAACATGACAACAAATCGCGACCAATTACTGAAAGTAAAAAGTTAAATGTAATCATGGTAAGACTCAAAGAAAAGTCAGTAAGGTGCTGGTTCTTCATGAAAACAGGACATCGGATATTCCAAGCCCACTGAATGCGAATCGGTCCATGGAAAATGGATGCTCTATGTCCATTATCTGCAGGCTCTTGGATATAGTCATCTTGCTCATTAATAATCCGCAATCTCTTTTCTGACCAGGTTTGTGACTATTTCCTTCTTTGAAAAAGATAAAAGGATGTACCACGAGAAGTGCACAGCTCCATGTATCGAATAGCTGGTAGATGTCACTCTATGTCACAGTCATATATGAATCAAGTAAAAATATTATGATCTCCTTTAGTATATCAGACCTCCGCACTATCGTCAAAGTATTGCTAGCATAAAATTTTGCATGTATATCACAAGGAAATATCGATTCGAATTCAAAAACGACACTACTCGAAATAAAGCATTGTAATGACACCATTGTGGTAACACTAATCCCCCAGCGCCAGCAGTGCACAGCCTCATCGTGGCTGTTCATCCCCCAGCAAAGTGTCCCACGCTGAAAAGAAGTACGTCGTTTCCATTAGGAAGTCCAGCTAAGAGTAAATCAATACCAAGATCCACCACTCTCTTCATACCAAACTAGTCGCATGGTGGCAAATCTCCCTGTGATCGACAAGGGCGGGGCGACCGGAGTGCCTGTGGTGATGACGACCTGAGGCAGACTTTGGCCAGGCTGACCTCGGCACTCCGGAAAAACACAGTAGTTAAACCAGCAAAACCCGAAAAATCCCGAAAAACGGAGATTATACTGGGGCCCACACAACCAGTGAGAATTGGACGCATTCCGCACTGGCGCCGTTTTTCCTGGTTCGCACAACCAAATACGAGCAATTCTTCGTCGACCGCAGATTTTCTGGTTTTTTTCACAACAAAAAATCTTTCTTCAGTAACTAGAAAACTTGAGAGCTTTCGAACATGAGAGGATTTTAGAAGAGGCTTTGCTCTATCGTTCTCTGAGTACGAATGACATCTATGCTACTTTTTTACTATGTGTTACTACGGTCGACTTTAGAAATACATTACTGTCGGCATTTGGAAGTGTTTTGCAGTTCAAGTAGAGTCTATTTCGGTAATTTCAAAACCACGCATCCTATACAATAACCATACCGATTAAAATGAACCAAAAAATAAGTGCTTAATCAAATTACCGATCAATGAACTTTTCGAAAAAAGGTTTCCTGCAAATCACTAAGTGTACAGAATGGTTTTCGTCCCATTTTGATCTGCGTTCGATTAGTTATCATGAATATACAAAGTGCGGTAAGAAAAACTCTGGGACTCAGTAAACCGAATAGGGACACTATGCTAACACGGGTGTTTGGTCCAAACCACCGCGCTTACAAGTCTCCATACGGAGCGGCATGGGCTAAACAAACGTTATTAAAACAACCTTTTCTTCCTTCGTTGCCTCTTCTCTTAAATTGTCACCAATGCGAGTCAGCCAACTAACAAAGTTCTTTTGGGCTTCCAGATGATGAGCCTGAACACGATTAATTGACATATACAGCAGAGAAAATTCGGCACAACGCACTCTGCCACCTACAAAACGAAACTTGTAAACTATAATCGATTATAAAATAAGTAAAAAAAAACTTTCGACGTTAGAAATATGTCAACTTGATCCTATAATGTAACGAATCAAAAAATAGTTATCCAAGCGATTCAAAATTTTTAATGGAAGGAAAAGGGAGGCGCGTAGCCCAGTAATTAAAGGCCCTCCGCAACACGCACGTGGTTGTTGGCTCAATCTTTCGCCGCACCCCCCTCTAGCCCTCAGCCTCCAAAGGTCGGTAAGTTGGTACTAAACTTATTTGGGAGAATAAAAGCAATGATCTAATAGAATAGTAGGCCATCGTAACTTATTGCGTAGGTTCTAAATACATTCTGTCACCTCTATAGCTGCTTGTTGATGTTGAATTCATAGAGCATTCTTCAGAGATGGGCCAATGCCGAGTCCTTTATACCTTTCTATTCTTATTTTCCTCATGATTGCTTTCATAAACAATACTCAGCGATTCAAACGAATTCGAAAGATTGCATTGATATCGTCCAGAAGTTGAAAGAACCAATAATATTTCGAGTTAGAAACAAAGAATTCCGATAATTTCCTTCGTTGAGTGCGCAGGTAGCGCCGTGGTACTGATACCGACCATTACGTGCACGGTGGTGGGTCGATCTGGCTCCGGGCTCATCAAGGTTCTCATCCGTCCGGGGACCAGATACCAGTACCATGCCTACATCTGGGTAACTTTACCTTCTGCAATACAAGTAGAAACGCTCTAACCCGGCTATTTCGCGACTCCAGGCAAAATAGACTTGACCAACATTAAAAGAGGTTAAAAAAGAACGGGAAATCCTCAAACAGTAGTCGAACCCACTCCTGAAGGGCTCGAGGATCTTCATTTATGATGGATGCGAAGAAATGGATCGAATGCAAGAAGTGCTGAGATTCGAACAATAACTTTGAAAACAGAAATTTTAAAGCGTTACGGTCCAGCTTAAATGAAACTTTGTTAGAAGTATAAAGCATAAAGCCTTCGTTTATCAGTTCCTGAAGGATGTGCCACGCATTCGATTTCATTAAGCATCGTTTGGAGGTGATTAAATGCATATCTGGCCTTTACAATGACCCGCAGTGGCCTACCGATGTAGCGAAACGAAAATTTATTAGTTGAAATGAAAGCAGAATGCACATGTTCTTAGCAAAAATTTAAGGTAAACGATTCCGAAATTCAAGAAACAACGAATTCTTTGGAGACATTTTCAGAAACCTTTTGTTGTTTGATATTTTTTCAGTAAGTAATTATCGAGGATGTGAAAAAATGGTGATTCATAAAATATCTGATGAGTATTATAGATTAGACAGAGCATCACAGCCCAATTCGCTCGGCTTCTATAACGCCAGCAAACAAATTTGCTTGAGCGTTGTAGCAAGATAGGAGTACACACCTTACTCTGATCAAATCTTAATATTTGGCAATTTCTGATGTGTTCTATAGATTTTGGGACTGTGCCTCCTTTCTAAATGTCGCTAATATCTAAAAAGTTATGGTATATTGGCGCATATTCGGACGAACCATCAAACAGTCAACATTCTCCCGGTGAAAACTAGTTTTCGTGGGGTCTGTATGAGTTCCATCACAATCTAAGCACCGTGCAAAAAACATGGGTTGTCGTATAACTACAAGGATGATGAAATATGAGCAAAATTAGGAACGTTAGGTGCGCTTCGAACCGGCGATTACCCTATCCGAGGCAATGAAGAAAGAATAGGCAGTAAATAAAAGTTAAAACACAGTGATTTCGATTGTAGTTCTAGCTTAACTGGGTTCAATGTAGACCTGTGCTCCCCGGATCATTCCCTTTGACTGCTAATTGCCGATAACACCGTTAGAGTAAAAACCTGGCTGAGAGGACGGGAAAGGAAGCGCCTGGATTGGTGATGTGGATTAAACATGAGCCGCCGAAAAGGGTAATCGCGGGTTCGAAGCACAGCTGATGCTCCCAGTTTCGTTCCTACTTAAGCAACACCAGTCACATAAAACCATATCACGAAAAAAGAATGGGTCGTCGCATAGTTTCGCATTTTTATCGAATATCGCAAAGTCATAGTGAAATTCGTCGCTTCTATTGTATAAGAAAAGGGCAAAACCGACTTGGTAGCAATGATCTCTTTGCTCTTGACTTAATTAATGTGGTACTAATTGATCTTTTGAGCCTTTCCAGTTTATTGTAAAAAACTCCTTGTTGCGCAACTTCACAGCTCCTTTTGAAAGGAAAGAGTTCTTCCATAATCCCTCCTCCACTATTTTCTTGAGAGATACCTACGTGAAAGCGCAAGACTTCCGTTCATCACGATCCACATCTCCATCATAAACTTTCCGCATTTCTCTTTTCGAGGAAGGCCTTGTTGCGGTGAAAATTCGAGTCAGTTTCTCAGCAACACGCCAAAGTGGGAACACATGAAATAAAACGATATCCCTTTGAGCAAATCATTCCAATAGGTGTAAAGTAATTGTAATTCAAGTTCTAGAAAAACCACCACACGGAGAATAGCCAAGGGAAAAGCGAAACGAAAGACTCGCATGGTGTGTGGCGAAGGCGTTAGCTTCCGGAATAGGTAATAGCGTGTTCGTTCCCCACCGTAGACACCAGTGGTCCGGAGTTTTGCAAATATCTCAGCGTCATTGTAGTTGTATGAAACATGGGAATTAATCAGGCAAACAACGATCTTTAAATTGAATACAGCATCAGAAAATAAAAACTGATGAGCGCAATTAAATAATAAAGCAGATAACTATCGCAAATGATGTGTTTGTCAAATTTTCTAGTGGGAATGAGCTAAACGTTAAAAATATTTTAAAACATAAGTCTTGCACTCGACAGAAAACAATTTCCGTTTAACTATGATGATATTTAAATTTCACGCTCGCGATAATATGTGCTTGTTTCAATACTTTGATATTCGTAAATGATTGGTTTGAGTATGCAGATTACTAGCAGTAAGATACAAGTCCCCCACACTGTATAATGATTAAACCCCAAAAATTCCTCAAGGTCTAACACCGCTGCTGTCTCGCTATTGTCGATGTCTAAATGGATTTCCGCGCAAGTGTGGCGCAGTGGTCGGAGGCACCCTGCAATACACATAGGATCGATCCCCGCACCCTATGCTCACCAAACCTTCCGACCCTCCGGGATACCAGACTTGTCTGGGAGGATAGCGACACTGGCTCGATACATGGGTAGGCACCGCAAACCATTGTAAAGGTTACATATGCATTCAATCGCCTCCAAATGATGCTTAACAAAGTCGAATGCATGGCGTATCCCTAAGGGATTGATCAATCCCCAAAGCTTCATACTTTTAAAAGGATTCCCACATTTAAAAGATATACTCTTTTTCCCACTTAAATAAACCAGGCTAACAATCAACTGTTTTTCTTCGATACGCAAACAAAGTTGATACTATGGAATTTACAGCAGCTGACGTTTCTGTGGTTCCGCCTTCTTCACAGCCGTCACCTCGCCCAAGTATTACTCCGTGCGGCTGCTCTCCAAAAATTAATTGGAATACAGTCTAACAATTTTCGTTCGCTCATACACACTGTATGCAGATACCACATAAGCATTAACACCTCACTGCCAATACCAACTTCACTTCCGTGTTGAGGTTATAAAAAACTCGAATATTGTTAAACGAATATAGAGCAATAAGTTTTTAGGAAAAATGTAGCATTAACAAGCAAGTGAATCAACGATTGAAAACGGTCCAAAAAGTTACCCCACAAGAGCACTGCACTGCATTTTCGGCCTCGAAACAACGGCATCCGTTATCGAGCTTTCGTTCTTAAGTATATAATGATAAGAAATATGTATGCAAATACATGTCCATTTATAATTAAAAATAGTTGCTAAGTAAAAATATACCAAGAAAGTTGACGTATGAAAAGCCGAGTCGTGAATAGATAATGAAAAGGAGCACGACACTGTGAAGGCAATGGTGACAAAGACCTGACCTCCAAGTGCTGCTGGTGATAGAAACCGAAGGGCTGTGGCAGCACTCTCACTTCGGGTCAAATGCAGTCCAGAGTTGAGGTTTTCGGGATTCACTAAGAAGATGTGGAATAGAAAACAAAGTACAAGTGCTTTAGGATTTGGTGATAATCACCATATTAATTTATAATATTCGCAAACGATGGCCTAAGCAAATATCTTGTAGAGAGAAGCTGTTCGTTTCCGTAAAGCCATTGTAACTCACGAAAATAAGAGGCCACATGACGCAAATTGGTAGATAAGAAAAAAACATTCTACAATCGTTTGAACTCACACAACGACGCATTCAGAGGGCGTTCGGGGTTCTCATCCATTCTAATAGATGGCTTCATTGAATTTACAGATCTCGGCGGCTTGAACTCATTTAGAATCATCCGTCTACATAGGAACACACATTTGACATTCTACAGCACAAAGACAAATAACATAAATAAAGAAATCCAGAACGACACACCTCAGAATTTCTCCGTGCTCCAGTACCCGGTCTTTATTTCTAAAACGATCAACGCCAAGAGACTCCAATAACCAAACACATGTAAGAGCAAAATGGTAGCTTTCCCTGCACCTGAACTATGCCGTAGACTGTGAGTTGAGAACTACTTTAAAATCCAACGGTAGAGACAGTGAGTCACAGAGATAAGTGTTTCGAACACAAAACTAGAAAGTGTCCAGTTAACAATTAACCTGGCTTCGATATATTGGTGAATTGCATTCGCAACATCTTTGTCATTAATATACATGTAAATCAGTTGTGGTACGAAGAAATCTATGTCAGAAGGACTGAACGAGAACAGCTTCTTTCCTGGAGAAAACAGAGTTCTTAAGACTTTTAGAAGACAATGAAAAAAGAAAGACTTGCCTAAATACTGCTTCACTCCTCGTTCGGAGCTCGAAAAGAGATATTTCACAGCTATAGCGGGCGAAAAATGACACGATTCAAAAAGCCGCATAAGTAAACTCGGGGGCTCCGTAAGTGGACGCTAAAAACACTTCTGCTACCCATCTCTTTATTATCAAAACAAAAGAAAAGCTAGCTATCTTTCTACCGTTATTTCAATTGAACTGCCTCCGTGTTCAAGTCGAGTACTTGTGTGCTCAGTCTTCGTTTTGGCAGGAATGTTTGCTTCGTCAGTTTCCTAGACGAGCATGAATGTCACTAATCTTCTAACAACTCTGGTTTTGTGAAAAGCGGCGATTACAAAAAAACTGTCCGTTACTATGTACACTTACTTGGATACTTGGATGGCCCGTCTTCACTGGCTGTGCAGACACCAGCACAATTTCCACTTATTCGTAGTTTTACTGGTTTAGCCACTGTGGTTCCCCGGAGTCCCGAGGTCAGTTTAGTCAAAGCCTGCCTCAGGTCGCTACCTCCACATGCAGTCGCCGTCCTTGTGGATCAGAGGGAGATTTGCCACCACGCAACTAGTTTAATACCAAGACGGTAGCAGATCCTGGTATTGGTTCACTCTTAGTTGGGATTCCTGATGGAAACGCCGAACTCCTCAGCATGGGAGATCCTGGGGAGGAATGGATCCCCCGCCGTACATCGCAGTCTGACATCCAGGAACACCTCCTAGCCACAATGAGACGGTGAGTCGCTGGGAGGGTTACAATATATGGGATTTACAAATATAAAACAAAGCCTGCAGTAGCAGCTAAACTTATTACCACTGACCATATCAAAGTTCCGTGATTGAACGGTTGATACAGGCGATTTCGAAAAAAACTGGAAAAAACGAAGTACTTTTAAATCTGAACCTTGAAAAAACTCTACGTGTTTATTACTGCACGATCTAAATTAAATGAGTTAACCTAAGAATTGGACTGTAACTCACAACAAATTCTCCATCTGTCACGGGACAAAGTTGTCGATTTGAAGAGAAGTGCCTACAATAAACGTTAGTGTAAAAAGCCTACTAAGAAAGGGTGAACCTACTCGACACTGAATTCTTCAGCCTTGTCGAGCCATTCCACAAATGCTCTTTTCGCCGACCTTCCAGTTTAGAACTCGAGCAACCCCGACTTAATGCACACCTGAAAGAAGTCGAAACACTGGCCAAATGTTAACTAGTCAAAAGCAGAGATTCGGAGAAAACAGCACGCAATACAAGCCAGAGACAGGATATTTACACTTAGGAGACGATAAAAACCAAGTAAACATACTAGATTTAAGGTAGTAGTTATTCTATGAAAATGATTCGAAAAATACTAGTCTACTCACAACAAAGCTCTGAGGAAGGCAAAATCGCCGAAATGTCAGCACACGAAAAAAACCGACCAACAACAACGACAACTTATACCAACCTCGTACCAGCTCAAAAAGACCTCTTTATAGGTCAAAATAATAATTAAACTACATATTTGAGCATGCAGAAACGGGATGTCAACGATTCACCAGTAGTGCAAAAGGTGGCAAGTTCACTGAGAAACGTAATTTCGTGTAACCGAAAAGAACTGGGATATTCTCTGAGACAAAACTAAGTTCACAACGCAATAATTTCAATAAATGAACCAGCAGATTTAAGCCCAGCAATGAGTTTTCATACAACAAAAGCAGTAAAGAGGAAAAAACATGCTCCAACACTAATGAATGACCTACAGACAGTTCCACTGTGCGCTTTGATTTGCGTTGGACTTGATTTCGTACCAGTGTGGTTCGTTACCGCATCGTTTAAGTAAATGCTTAACATGAAAATTTAAGAGTTGAGACTTCTGTCTCTCTTTTTTTAAAATCTTGTGATTCTAAACTTTCCTGAGAGAAAACAACTCAAAGGATGGGTGCGAGTAATACTTGGTGGTATTCGTTGGTAATTTTTCATAAATTCTTTTTTATTTTGCATGACCCTTCATCACTTCTACTGTGCGAATTCCAGAGCTTGTAGCATTCGATTCGTTTTTCTCCCACTCATCCTCCATGGTGGTCTCCGAACATATCGCTGGTTGTTTCGGCTGCTTCTTGAGGATCTCATCTTCTTTATGAATGTCGTAGAATGCTGGTTGATTCTCTCAGCTGTCTTGGAGATAGCGCAGCATAGGCGTTCCAACGTGAATTAGAGGAGAACGTTGAGTTGGTGTTAGGGTCCAACGAAAACCTTGCTTCCTGATCGACAACACGCCAACCACTGCGCTATCACCTCGCTGTTATGTTCCACATCAATGTGCATAGCATGCGTCATTTCTTTTTAGAAAAGTAACCTGTAAACACTTTTGAAAGTTACTATTTCCAGAATTTCCTCGTTTACTCTACAACGAAAACTTGATTTAACAGTCGAATTCCAGAAACGTTACCTCTTCAAGTCGGTAGAAACATTGAGTTTGATGCCTAGTGCAATAATATGGCCCTCTTTCGCTGTTTTTTAAGCACAAAAAATCTGTAAAAATTATCTTAACAGCTTCATTCTGAGCGAGTACGAAAACGCAGCTGCTTCATTCACATCAGAATAATCGCTAGTTAACCGCTTAAAAGAATGTAGAATATATTTCACAACATACCCTGCCATTAAGAAGAAAAAAAAAGGCAGTAAATAAAAGAGTTAAGAATGTAGAATATTTAATACCGTAAAAAATACACTTTATTGATATTAAACTAAGAAATTAGCTCCTGTATTCGTTTTTGATCTGTACTTTCCTGCTTCCCTCCCAATGTTTTACCCCCTCATCGCGGCTGAGAGGCGTTCCTGGGTGCCATGATGTGATGTGCAGTGGGGAATTCATCCCCCCAGTAGGGTAGGGTCTCTCTAGCTGAGAACGAGTCCGACTTTTCCATCAGGAAGCCTAGCTAAGAGTAAACCAGTACCAGGATCGACCACCATACTGGTATCAGACTAGTCCCATGGTAGCGAATTTCCCTCTAATCCACAAGGGCTGCGACTGCCTGTGGAGGTAGCGATCTGAAGCAGGCCTTGGCTAAACTGACCTCGGGGTTCCAAGGAACCACAATGGCTAAACCAGCAAAACTCCGAGAAAGTGGATATTATGCTGGGGTCCGCAGAGCTAATGAGGGCGGGCTATCCAAGTGTCCAAGTAAGTAAGTAAGTTTCTTGCTTCGTCGCAGTGAAGGATTGTTTCTAAACGTAGAACTGTAAATGATCAATGGAGTTCTACACGCATTAGCACGATCGTTTAACCTAAAATCGAGTTCGATGTTTCTATCCGGACACCTATCTAACAGTTAAAAAGTGCGGGATTGGCCTTTAGCATCATATGGCGATGAGTTAGGAATGCTCCAACATGTTTTATCTATTCTAGAACTTCATCAAGTAGGGTTTTCGAAGCATTAAAACACCAAATGCCATTAATTCAAATATTAAACTGTAATTTTTGTAACTCCAGGCATTGAGATACCCAGAAATGGTCGTTAAAACCTAGAATTCCGTCAATTTCATCGGACCTGAGTTGAAAGTGCATGGCCTCCATTTGCGATGGGGATTCCTCTGCTAAATCATGTAAGTCTCACTAAATGTTGAGCGTTACGATCTTATTAAAGCCTCAAGTTGCACATTATGCATCCTTACCATAATCCTCCTTTACTACGTTCCTTATGGCGCATGTAATGCAGTGGTTAGAGGTGCCTTGCAATATACATATGGACATTGGTTCGACACTACACCACGGACTCCCGTGTGAAGGACCTGGAGCGGCTAATTGTGAGGCAATGGGGCACTTGTTCAGATGACGGATAAAGGGTTTAGAAGCTGTATTTATGAGTATTATATTTTGGACATAAAACAGGCATAGGACCGGATGGCAGTGGTAGTGATACCGATCATCACGAGCATGGTGTTGGCTCGATCCCGCCCTGGCTCACCAAGCCTCTCATCCCTTAGGGGTCGGGAAATTGGCATCTGATTCTCTTCGGGAAAAATCTCTGTGCGATTCAAATGGGAAAGCTCCAGTCCGGGTATCTCAGAACTCCAGGAAAAATCAGCTCCGTCAGCATCCTACGGCATTCAAAATAGAACGAAAAACTCTCTAGCAATACCCGAAGCCAAGCGTGAAAATTGGAAGAGCTTTGTGGACTATGGATAAGAGGAAACGGATCTAGTGTGAAAAGTGCTGGGATGCGCACAGTAGACGTGAAGAAGGGTCGTATAAAACAAAAGGAATAAAATAAAAATAATTTACAAGTAATAGTTTGAATATTTTTGGATACAAATTTCTAGCACACATGTTAATTGAGACAAAGGTTTTAGTTAAAAGTTTCGGAAACGTTAAGAAGGCGTTTCGTGGTGGTCTTCAACAAATAAGCTCCACAAAGGCATGTATTCCTACTTACTATGTCAAAACCCATCAAACCATTTGTGGATATCTATCTGAGAAATATTAATATTAAACGGCCTCACTTCTTCAATAACTGTGACAACCAAACAGCTCCGAATTGGTAGTGTTGCATGGAACATTTGCCAAAAGGTTACTATAATATCCGGACCTCCGACTGCAAAAAATATTACAGGGTTGGTATACGTACTTGTTATGCAAGCATGCTGGCACCAGAAATCCATTGAAGGCCTGATAATACAAGCTAAGAAGGTCGAGAGCATCGCCATTCGACGGAGTGGTACAAGAAGACCATCTTCACAAAGTGCAGTTTACAATACTAGGAATAAATCGTTGCTGTGGGCATGTGTTAGTAGAATAGTTGGAGTTGTCTAATCCTCGTGGACTTAGCTATCCACGGATCTTCCTCACAGAGGAATTTCATGCCGCTTAGTGACGTAGCAGTGTAGCGTGTCCCTAGATGGCTGACATTGGGTTAATCAAGATCCAAAAGCGACTTTATACTTTCCCGAGTCACTGCTGTATCCAAGAGGTAGACCATCTGTTTCATCTGCTCCGATTTGACACATATCATTATTTGCGAAGACATATTCATGCGTAGTTGTGTGGGTTTGTTCTCAGCAGACTGTATTCTAAGAGTCAGTCGCGCCAAAAGCCTGAATTGAGGTAACTGCGAAGCACATGGGATGCAGTTACGAGTCGTCGGATACGTTCCTCGTCTGCAACCAGAGAACCTATAGTCTAGGGACAAGTCACCCGTTAATATACCGAACCCCTATGTTCAGAGCTCAACAAGCTATAGGTTGGTACTAAATGCTAAGCGTGCTAAAACTAGCGCACGTCATTCCCGTGACCCCAAAGGGTTCCTCGATACTGCAGCTTAGTGTAGGATAAGAACGGAGTGACTGCTGAAATATCAGTGCCGCAGTAGGCCGCCTAAATCTTGAAGAACTGTGGTGACGATCTCTATCTAGAATGCTCAGTCGCATCTGAGTCTTCTGTAGAGGGAGTAACATGGCATGCATAACAGGCATAAAGGTTAAGATACGACGTCACTAGACTACTGAGACGATTAGGTGTCACCCATTCCACCGCATCTATGATAACAGAGAAGGACTGTTCCTCGGAATATGGGAGAGTAGAGGAGCAGTTGGCGTCCGCGTTCTTGACAACATGAGTCTGGCCATGAACATCCATTCATTCGAATAACTAACATCACGAATCGGACGTCTACGATTGAAGAGATATGCATCAACACCGGCATTGACAACTTTCGTTTTCTAAGGACCGACTTCAAGCTATGACCAAGACAAAGTCCAAGCGTTCTATATGTACTTGGAGAACTACTGCAGAAAAGACCATACATTACTTAAGAGACTCACCAGAGACTTTAACACTAAAACTGGACCCAAAAAAAGCTTTAAAATGTCACATTGGAATCCACGGATTACAATGGAAAAAGCAGGATGAGCGATTGTCGGAGTTTGTCATGACCACCATGACCGTTAATGGGACGTTACAGTTCCGGAAGCACTGCTCTCAACTGTAAACTTGGGAGGATAACAATGGAGAGTACCATAAAGAAATAGACCACATCATAGTAAATAGAAGGTATTGCCTAACCGATGTCGCTGCTATCCTAAAATTCTACACGGGATCAGACCACCGTTTCCTTCGTGCAAGATTCTATTTCTCGCGGAAAAGAGAAAAAGCAGCTAAATTCAAAACCGAAGTCCCAGAACCACCGTAAACTGTGACTTACTCAATCCATTAGTTGGCTGTTGGGAGGATGTCGTTGTCGATAACATCGACGAAGAATACTGTCGGCTCATTCAACATTTTCACGTTAGCGCTATGGAAGCTAAGAGTTCGAAATTCATCAAGAGACGTCTGTCTCCAGAAACACTCGTGCTGATACACCAGCGTGGAATAGCACGAGCTGCAGGCAACCGCGAACTGACGTCCTAACTTGCAAAACAATGCAGAGAGGGGATGAAAAAAGATCATAGAGATCGAAGAGCAGCAGTAATGGTCGAAGTTGCAAAGGCTGGGAAGAGCATGCGCAGAGCCCACCGAAGCGCCGCCAATTACAAGGCCAAGATGATTGCACGCCGGCGTCCAGACGGAACAGTTACGGCGGCTAGAAAGACAATGGAGAAAATCACTTACGAATTCTACTCAGATCTCTTTGATAGCAACGTCTACATTCCTTCATATGAAATGAAGGAGGACGGATACGTTGTGCCACCGGTTCTCCCTTCCGAAATCCGACATGCCATTTCCTCGGTAAAAAATCGAATAGCACCAGACGAACTAGAGCTCTGCAGTAGCGGGATTTGTTTACTTGAAAGGCGGCGGTTCATCATGCCTTAGTCCAACTCTTCGCTGACGCCGACCATCACTGCTATTGTTCTCGTAGTAGTAAATCAGAAGGATTTCTTTGCATTTTCACGCTGCTTATCTTAAGCGGAAAGAACTCCAATTGGAAGAAGTGGTCGTAGGTCTGTATTCAAGTAGTCTGTCGCGTTCACTTTCACTTCCAAATATACATAGATGAAATATTTCGAGACGTTTCTTTTACTGGGAATGAACTAGGCAGCAAGTGCAAATCCGTTTCTAATGTACTCGTACAATGCTTCAGTGAGCGTCGTAACCATGTGTATGTGACCTGTACCGAACGATCTTCGAAATCATACCTGATGTCATAGTTATTCTCCTTTGTTCTACCGATGTTGCTGAGCATGATTGTGTTGAAGAGCTTATAGACAACAGAGGGCAGATTAGACTGCAGCTGCGGTTGTGTGAGGGTTCAAAACAGTCTTCACTACATAAACAGCACGATGCATGGCCTTGGTGTGTGACGTCAGCAATACTTTATATTATCACTCATCTACACGGAGCGAAAGTGTATCGCTTTAGAATGACGTATGGCAGTACAGCATTCGAAACAAGAAACTTTTGCTGACATATGTGCCAGAAAAATGGGATTGCAAATCATGTATTAGTTTCCGAGCAGTCTAATACTTCGAAGAAAAATTCTGCTATAACAATATGTTTAAAATTCCTGATATTTACAGGAAGAGGAACGTAGCTATCAGAAACGTCAAACCAGCAGTCACAGGTGACGTAAATTTCCAATCTGGCATACGGTGGTCGTCTCGCCTTTATGTTGAGCAGTACGTCTTTAGATTGATGAACCCTCGAAAGCCGTTGTAAGTGCTCTTGCCAACTTCTGCTATTCCACTCAATACCAATGTTGTTTTGTTTTGCAGTAGTCTGCAAAATATTGCAGATTCAGTCGTAAGTTGACAGTTGCTGTTTTGATGGGTGATCTCACCATTCAGGTGTCTTGATCATTTTCTAGTTCTTTGTCGTAAAAACGTCATACTATTCTTTAGTATTGCTTAATCATGTAGCCGATAGCATCTAGCATCGAATTTAAGGGATCTATTGCCTGCACTTTGAACCCTGCTCTCTTTTTCTATCTGAGGGGAAATTCTTGGCGTTGAAATCTCCAATGATGACCTCGAAGAATGTCTCGTCTTCTCTGTAGAACTTCTGCAAGTCCATATAGCAATTTAGCCCAATTTTTTTCTTGCGGTTATAGGTAGCGCTGAGAGGGACTTTCAATGCCGTTTCTATAAGCGCTTTTCGGTACTTATAAAAAGTAGTTGCACAATCCGTCACTCAGCTTTCGTTCCTGGCGAAATAAAATCCAGCTGCAACTTTACACTGGAATAGACTTCTACATATAAATTGTGACCTCCTTAACTTCAACAACCCTAGTTCGGGGATGAACCAAACGCCTAACTATTGAGGAAGACATCGGGCAGCATATCTCGTAGATACGGTGAAGCCGTATCGAAAATTCGAAAATTTCTCCCTTCTGGCCTACTTTAGAACGTTAGATAAAATAGTTGCTATCGGCTACATGATTAAGCAATACTAAAGAATAGTATGACGTTTTTACGACAAAGAACTAGAAAATGATCAAGACA